>JACAXG010000073.1:3262233-3289571 GCA_018881555.1 Amblyornis subalaris
CTTGAGCTTACACTTAATTCCCCACTGTTTATAGAGTGAACTCACGACCTTTGCGACTGCTTCCATGGTGATCGTGGCTCCTCTTGGGAACGTCTTCCCCGCCTGAAGTCAGCTTCGCTGCTTCGGCCGCTATCTCTTGTCCAGGTGATCCCCGTTGCCCGAGCTTTTCTTCTTTTTCTTCTTCTTTTCTTCCTCTTTTTTCCCTTTTATCCCGGGTTTCGGCACCAGTATGTTGCCTTCTGATAAGAAGACAAGGCGATCTGGTTTCAAGAGGCTAGCACGGCAGCCCGGCCTACCCCGTGGCCACTCGGGCCATGGACGCACAGACACCAACGTGGTGGATGGTCAAATGGCATTTATTACCTTATCTCATGAGGTTAAATAGTGAGGAGCTTTACTACGTCAGGAAAACGGGGACTGTGGGATAGCTGGAGTTAGTAAGGAGTGGAAAACTACTGGGGTTAGAGGGGTCTGCATGCTCTTCTCACAAAGGAATGAAGGGAGGTAGATTCCTTGCTGCTCCTGCTTTCCGTCACATCGCGTGATCTTCCGTCCACCTGTCCCTTTCTACCACATTTAGGAGAACATAAATACAGTCTGACAGACTGGGATGGGCATTTTAAATTTAAATATGCTAAAAAGCTTCTGCTGGCTCATCGTATTGAACAATGTGTATGTGCTCTCTTCTCACAAAGGTGATTGCATGAGACAACATTAGAACTCCAATTCTTTTTTGTTCTTGGATAAGTTTATTCTGCACCTTTTAAGCTGTTACCTCGAAGTTAAAACCTTTGAGAAAACATTGCCCTGCATACAGGGAAGTGTCATGAAAAAAATCTGCTCTTCTAGGGAAAAAAAGTCAAGTACGCAATCACTATCCTAGAACTTAGTCATGTGATGTGTTCCTGAGGTGGTATCTCACTGCTTTTTCCACTAAATTGTTGAACTACTTGCATAACTCCTAATAACTTTGTATATAGATGTAGTCTACACAGTAAGAAATAGGGGACTTAATCTTACCCAAGAAAATTTATACAGTAACCAGTGTCAGAAAGAGCAGTTAAGAATAGTTTGATTATGAAGTGGAAGAGGATGGAGATGTTATAGTTAAAGCAGATGGAAACTGATGGAATCAGTATGTGAATATCAACAAATACTAGTTACTTTGCTTCTTTGAAATACTGATGCAATCTTCAGACCATGTCTTCCAATTCTTACAATGCTCCCTTCTTTTTTTAATCATATATGCTTATTAGAAATATAACCTACAAGGCAATTCAACACTTTGTTCTTGTAAATACAGTCTCAGGTTAAAGAGAGAGTGCTCCAGAAAAAAGCATATGGGGATTTAATTTGCTACCAAGCATGAGTTCTAAAAATTTCTTCCTCAAATAGAATCTTTTTTAAAATACCCAACTGGCATGCTTTGCTTTCTCTTTCATCAAGCTTTAGTCTCATAATGACTAGTCTAAATCAAAGTAAATCTTCTGTTTATGAATTTTCTACTACAAGAAAAAGAAAGTCTAAAAGATAACTACCAAACATCAGTTACAACTATTTACTTATTTTCAGGGACTCAAAAAAAGTCCAAATGAAGATCTTATATACTTATATATCTATAAATACTCTAAGAAGAAACTATGAGAGTTGTCACAATATAGACCAAAATGAACAGAAATGTGTAGCTTTCTCCTTTTTATCTTCTGAATGTAAAGTGGGCTGGTTTTTTTARAAAATAATATATGACATTCTGCTAACCTCAGAAGAAATAAAAAAAGAATCACTGAACTAGACAATAGGAATCATTAACATAGTTCACTGTCGCAAATCTGAAGTTGCTTTAAACATACAAGTTATTTTCATGAACAATCCAAGGAGACCCTTAAAACTAGGGCGAAATTAATGATGCTACACAGAACAGCAGTAGTAATTATGTCCAGTGGCTCAGCATGATTACAATCCTTCAGTGCCTTCACAGCTTTATACAAATTATTTAGCAACTTAGCAGTGGAGAACATATAGCAGCATATCTGAAAGGTCTCTTTAAAACTAATTAGTAACATTGATTCACTTGCAGGCTCTGAAAATTACTGTGTCTTTCAAAAGACTAAAAGCTAGCTAATCTTGGTTTTATCCAAGCTTCAGAATATTCTTTTTGGCATAGCTCTGAAGAAAAAGTTTATGCACTTTTGATACCCATCCTACCTCCTAAAATCTGAGGGAGTATATTTAGGAGTAGACTTAACATAGTGTAGCATTAGGAAGTAGAACACCTTAGTGGTGAACACTGAGACTCAGAAATGAAATATATTTCTTGAATTGGCTTCAAAAGTCATCCGTCGGCCTGCTACTATCCCTTTGGGTACCATAGGTACCAAACGGTTTTAATTCTCAGTCCTCATGATCCTGTACTGTTCGTGTATTATCATCACTTTTTCACCTTTGTCCCACATGTAAGACTACTTCAAGATATCTTTCCTGGAAGACTTCTCATCTAGGATATCTATTAATCTAAAAGACTGTCTAAGTATTAGGCCAAAACAGATGCCAGAAAAAGGACTCAGACTTTTGTGGCAGCATGCCTCAAGCTATATACTGGACTGAGGGGACATTTGCAAGAATTTAGTCTGGTCTTGTGGTAATGGTTCAAAACTGCAGGACTGCTTTCTTGCAGGTCGAAACCTGCATTATTGTGTTAGAACAGAATGATATGTGGTTTCTTGTTTTTTCCTTTACAGCTTCATTAATCTTATACTTCTACTTGCACAAGAGAAATAGTTAATGTGTGTAGTCAGATTAGATTGTGGTTTTATGGTTAGAGAATTCACTCAGAAAGGAGAAAAACAGGTTTGATTTCTTTCAGGTTAAAAAGGAAATAAAATGTTTTAACCCCCATACAACTATGTAAAAAACTGAACATTTAACCTTTTCCTGCATATCTGAATAAAAACAACTTTTGTCCATGCACTGCATGTCTGAATTGCAATTATTCAATATGCCTGATCAATCAAGTCACCAAGACATTTTAGGGCAGAGTTTTAACAGAGTCTTTAACAGAGTTTTAACCCTGTCTGAGGCAGTTTTTGCCCACAGTCCCTTTTCACTCCTGAACACCCCCTATCAACAATATGAGTTCATTCTGTATCATGATCCACACAGGAAAATTTGCCTGGATTGAAAATTGTTGGGATGGCAGTGTTTTACTTGATTCAGTTCTAAGCCAGAGCAGTACAGAGCCACAACAGTGGCGGTACTGTGGACCTATTACAAATTTAGGAATGGATGATCAAGRAAGGAAGTGCAGAAAGCACTCCTCATGAAAAATAATTAACAAAACATCCCCTCTGTCCCGGTTTAGATGGTATTTAGATAGTTCTAGCCTTTCTTATAGTTCTTATGATGCAAAATGGGGAAAAGAAAGCCACCTGTATAYTATCTTTGTTAAAATTCAAGTTCATGTAAGCAACTCAAAATTAAATATTGCTCTTTGCCAATAGAAAAATACAGTGTCCCTTATTAATATCTATGTTGATCAGAATGTGAAACAAATGGACTAATTCACAGTCAACAAGGATGAATTCCTAAAGGAAATCAATGATTTTCAATTTGAAAGAGTAAACAAACACGTTCCTGTACTTTGGGGGGTGAACCTGAAGGGACACTATAAACTAATTTACTGTGGAGTTTATTAAATTAATAGATTAAAACTATGCATTTCCTTCCCTGCACTATGTTGTTTGGAACAAGTTCCAACAACTATCATGACAGCTTTGAAGTTTAGCTTTTTTTGTGGTCATCTTTCACTTAAGTTACTATCTTTAAGGTAAAATTGTTTCAACCCTCTGCAGACAGTATTTTAGCCTTAGGAAAATACATTCTAAGGCAAAGCACTGTTGTGATCATTGGTCTTATGTTAGATTTGGATCCACATTCACACAATCTAAGCACAACATCAATTATGGCATTCTTCATTTTCATTCATGTACAATAAAATCAGAGAATCACAGAATGGTTTGGGTTGGAAAGAAATTAAAGATTTTCTACTTCCAAYCCTCTTGCCATGGGCAAGGACACCTGACACCTTTCACTAGACCAGGTTACTCGGACCTCCATCCAACCTGGCCTTGAACACTTCCAGGGTTGGAGCATCCACAGTTTCTCTTGGCAATGTGTTCTGGTGTCTCACCACCCTCGCAATAAAAAATTTCTTCCTAGTATCTGTCCTAAACATAATCTTCTTCAGTTTAAAGGCATTCCCTTTGTCCTGTCACTACAGCTCCTGATGAAGTGTTCCTCTTCAGCTTCCTTGCAGGCCCTTTCTGCAGATACTAGAAGGCTGCTATGAGGTCTCCATGAAACCTTTACTTCTCCAGGCTGAACAATCCCAACTTTCTCAGCCAGTCTTCTAAATATTGTTGCTTAGTGTCAGAAACCTATAAACACTTCCACGGATGAAAAATTTAGCAGCTTCAGGAAATACTTGGAGGTTAGTGCTTAGAGGCTGCAGGATAGCAGAACCAGTGCAATGTGTCATTTCTGAGTGTAACTAAAAACATTTTTGTTTTTTAAATTTGCAACTCCTTAAACAGTCTTCTGTGGGCTACCATATTGCACTTGGAACAATAGTAGCTTGCAAGCAGGCACATGGAGCAGCACACATACAATTCCTAATATAAATATAGGGGAAATAAGTCTCTCTGAGCTCATGACAGTCTCAAATGACAGATCATCACCTCAGTTTTCCATTTTACACCTTATGTGTATTTGGCATGACTACAAGTCATGTAGTTTCTTGGTACTTTTCTAATGCTCTTTAATCTAGTTTGGATTGCACTTACAAGTAAACATGAAGCTATAATAAGAAAACTTATGTTCATCTGTGCCCATTTTCATTTTAAAACAGTATGTAAAATATTGTTTTAATATTTCAAGATTCTGATGCAATGTATCATTTATTAATTAAAGTGGGAAGAAGTCTTTATGAATAAACTTTCCACAGGTGCTTATTCATAGCTTTTTTTGAAACCAGGTAACAGTATTTAATTTGTCATTATATATTCATGAAGTAATAGACTTTGTTCTGACAAACTAATTTTTCCAACCAGAAAAGAGCAATTCACAAAGCAGGCACATAAGTGGCTTTAGAGGCACTACTCCTTGTAGACTTTCCAGTGATACATAAGATTTTTACTTCATTTTATTAAAGATATCAAATTGCTTTGCTAAAAACAAATTAGAGCAAGCATTATACAGTTTCCTTTTCCATTTTCTGACTGCATGAAGGAGAAATATATTATAGCAAAACCACCTTTACATGCAGTTTTATCATCTGATCTTGATTTATGGTATCTCAGAAACACACAGGTCAGTCGACATTCAAGTAATGATCTATTTTTACTGGGACTTCAGGTCTGAGAGAATTTTAAAAAGTGTCTCTGTTTATTAAGATTTGCACTTATTAAAAAGTAATGCCTTTAAAATTATATAGTCAGAAATGTTTCTGTAAGGAAAATTACAATACAATCTAACTTTTCCATAAAAATGTACAAATAAACACATGTGGAGAGGAATGTGATTTTACATTTTAAGTAGAAAGACTTAAAACTTTGGAATGACCACAGTTCTCTTAACATTTTTTGTGCAAAATTGTATTTATATAAAAATACACCAAAGATAAAGCCATCTAAAATACATTATTACATTGTTTTCTGTACATATTTCTCAAGGACATAAATTTTGATTTACATTTTTCTCGTGAATTTTCTTTTGAATATCAGATTTTTGATCATTGTAAATATGAACAGAACATAGATACCATACTAACCCCAGCTAATAGGGTAAACCGTCCTTTGAATAATTCTATTTTGTTCATTGAATGACTGATTGAATTCCTAGAAATCAATGTTACAGAGAAACCTTGCTTTAGAAGCTACATTGCAGTTATCAAACTGTTGTTCTCGGGTTCGAATAAACACACGGAGACAGCTGTCAGGGTTCTCCAACAGGCAGAGGCCAAAAGGGAGGAAGAGGAGAGAGCCGGCCTCTGCCCTAACTTTATTTATATGTTTTCAGAAAGTACCGTGGATTGGAGGATAGGAATGCCACCTCCTGCTGTTCACTGGTCAATAGAATTGTCTATCATATAGGTTAGGAATACACAACAATCTTTGCCGGTTAGGTCAACAAAACTGTGTTTATACAAAAGTGCGTGAGAAACTATTTCGCCGAACCAAAAACACTGCACATCTGAAGGACTGCAAAATGCAGGGCCACATCAAACCATTATGCTTTTCATTATAATATTTCCAAGGAGTCCAGCAAGATTCCAATCCTACAGAAATTAATGCCATTTCAGCCCCATCATTTGATGTATACTTACATATATAAAATTTTGGAATAATAGGATGTAAAAAATGGTTTCTAAATGAAGACTCTATGATATATTGCTGCATTTTATTCAACACAATAAAAAACTATTTAACAGAATTTTTTCTTTTTTGAGTTATATATTAGGAGAGTATTTCATTAAAAAAAAAAAAAAAAAAAAGATGAATTAGCCATGAGGGATATGCTTTTGGATGTTCATTTATTTTGTTTTTAAAAGCAACAGACCAAGCTGGATTTTTTTATTTATGTTTTTTAAATATGTAATGAACTTTATATCAAGTATACTATTATAAAATAATTCTTTTAGCTTCGAGATATGCACTCTTTTTACTTATTTAAATGAGACTAACATAAGATCCTATACAACTGGCACCTGCAAGCTCTATGTGAACTTTTGTCAGTACTTATAATTTATACAAATTGTATAATAATTTGTATAAATTTTTTTTTTCCTTTCAAGAATAATAAACTTACTTGAATACATTATGTTGGGGAAAATTGTCTGGAAGAATGAATTTAAAAGTACCCTAAATAGACAGCAAATATATTAGGAGCTCCCACACAAAATCCAGATGTATGAAGCTGTCAGAGCTGAACGATCTCAGCTGCTATTCCAGATGCATGAGGTTCTGATAACAAGTTCAGGAGCAGACTGATTTGGTTACAGATAAACACTTGGCAAAGAGAGAAGGAGGTCAGGTTTATAAAATTATGAAGATGGTGAATAACATAGTAACTAATTGTTACAACACTAACACTTGTAGGGCAATTTTTAAACTACTAAGAGGTAAAAAAAAAAAAGATAAAGTATCTTGTTATATAAGAGGTCTTTAATTTCTATGATTTGTTGCCACTGGAGGTTGTGAAGGCAGACCGAATTCCATGGTTCAAAAAAAGATCAGGCAGATTCATGGATGAGAGGTCCGTAAACACACTCTCAACAGGTTAGGTAAGAATGTTCTCACATGTACAGTTAAGGATACAGGAAATACCATGGAGGAATGGACTGCATAAAGTGTCCAGCTTTGTTTGTCTTTCCTGAGTATTATATTTTCGTCACTGTATGTGGCAAACAACAGCTCAACACAATAGAGCAACTTTATGTCCTATGAGCAAAAAGATAAGGAAAGAAAAAAAAAAACCAAAATAGCCTAGTGGGGTGTGAATGCTTCTATGCTACAGACTGGTTGTAAAGTCACCACAGAGATGGTCATGTTCACAATTAAAAAAAAAAAATCACAATCTTCTGACCACCAACCCTGCCCACAACAGCTGTGGCAGGCATTGGTAAATCAGTATATCAGTATTTACCAGAGCAGAATATGAGAGAGATCAGCATATTATTGTCAATGAAACACGTAGTATTTTTATTAAACTTTCAGGATTTAGAGAGATTAACACGGTTTTGTTTTTTTTTCCAAGGCACTGCTTACATGAATATAGCATATTCAATTTGTTTACATTTTCAGTATTTACCACTAAAATGTTATTTCTGCTTTGCTAAATGTATTTAACTATTGCTTTGTTGCTATTTAAAGGAATTTGATCTGACCTCCATTCTTTTAAAACTGCTAAACTCTCAGCTTGCCACTATATTTCAAATAAAAGATCATAATATATTACCACCAAATTACACAGAAAATAAATAATATGCAAGTTCAAATGATCGAGGCTGCAAAACATAACATATATGCCTGCCCTCTTATAAATAAAACATTACAGTTTAAGAAGAGTAACAGCACAAATAACAGGTCAGCCACACAGTTTTCATTGTGGCCAAGTTTTCAAAACCTGGTGACCTAAAGTTAGTGGTAAAGTCAGCTGCTGTACTACACCAAACACTCAAACAAACAAAACAGTCTTCATAGGTGCCAGATAAGCCCAACTTCTTTTTAGTTCATAATAACTGCAAAAGTTTGACATCATAAATATTTGGACAACAGCTGAAAACTGGTTTCCTCTCCATAGAAACCTCATTTTGCTGAGTGGGAAATGAAGAACACAGTCCTGCCTGGAGTGCTGGAATCAAGCCTACAAGACTCCAACTTAGATCACCCTCATAGGAGATAAAAATAAACCAGGACACTGAAGAAGTTAATACTTGCTTTTTCTGGTTTATTTTTCCCTTTTCAAAATAACTTTCAGTAGACTCCATCTCCAAAGAATTAATCAAAGTGTGTTTCAAATTTCAAATGCATATGAAATCTGCTTAGCCATATAAAAAGTGACGGTTTTATTGGATGCATTTACATTAAGACATCAGATGAGAGTTCATCATCTTCCTAAGATCTTTGAAATTACAATCTCTCATTCTGTATACACATCATTCGGACAGGAAATTTTCTTCAAGAAAATTGCTTTAGAATGCTATTTACCTTTTGTCTTTCTTTTTTTTTTTTACACATAAACATCTTTTCACCCACCAGCATGTCTTTTTTCTTCCATCAAAAAGTGCTAACAAAATCCCTCATGATGCCTGAGTCTTACCATGCAAATTATTTGTATCATCCTTGTCTATCAATATTTTAAAATATTTGTACTATCAATTGTTTGGCAGAAAAGTAACTCTCCATGCTATGTTTCTGCTCAGATATATCTTCAACTTAATATTTTATTTTCTTTTGTCTTGTACGGGAAAACAGCCTTTGCAGGAAAATAAAAAAAAAAAGGTAAAGCTACCAGAAATAACCTTTTAATTTCTGGCAGAGCAAAACATAATTTACATGAACATTAATATTTTATCTTTTAAGATATTTTTAAGCTACTCAAATAATTCAATTTTAAACATATATGTATTATTCCTCTTAACTCTGTTATTATTTAAGATCCCAAAACTACTGTCGATTCAGAATTTATACACCTAAATAGGAAAATTTAAGTACTTTAAAATTACTAATGTACTTTAATATCAACAGACCCTTGACATCAACTGCTTATGCCATAACAAACTCATAAAGACAACTGAAGCTGACCAGACTTTTTTCTACAGGGTTCATATTCCAAGTCCCTGATGTTTAGCAATGCCTTCCTCCTTTTTTCTCATGCTGAAGCAGTTCAGTTCCATGACATCTCATGCTAAAAACAAAAACAATCACCTAGGGGCTTTTTATTTGCAGCTCTATAACCTTTCCCTGAAGCTGCTGAGGCAGCGCGTTTCAGTGATTCGCTAGCAGTATTTCCCTTGTTGTTCTCAGCCTGTTATGCTCTTGTTGTCATTCCCATGGCCTGATAGCTGCCAACCCCCGATTTTGCAGTTTTCGTGGATTTTCATGGGAGGCTATTATCAGGGATGGGAGAATTATCTTACCTCTCTTTAGCTCTTGCTTTGTAGTTTTTAGTTTAAATTAGAGGAAACAAAAGATGAGGCATAACAAAATAACATTCATGTAAATACTTGACAAATATTGTTCAACCATTTATGTGCAGAGATGCTTAAAATCCAAAGTGCAACATTTGCTCTTGTTTGCATAGTCCCAACGGCACCAAGAACATCAGAAACAAGAGCAGCTAAGGGCAGGGAAGAGAGTGGGGGCAGTTCTGATGAGAAGTACACAGTACTAGCAGAAAGCATGATGACAAACCATCATGACTGGTTGCACTGGAGAAAGCCCTATCACTCTTCCTTCCAGATGACCAGAAATCAGTTTTTCCTTTCCTTTTTCTGTTTCTTTCTCCCTGTTTTTCCATATTTTTCCCCAAAAGCAACTTGGACTGTTGAAGTCTATGTATGTTATAAGTTAGAGAACCCAACAGTAAACCTTTGTGTACTTAAACCTGCCTCAGCACTCTTCATGAATCTCCATCATTCAGAAACTGCCTCATAAGTGACCGGCTGATGTATTTCAGAAGTGATGTCAGCAAGCACTCTTTATCTTCTTGACACCGAGCTGGGACACTGGAATAGCCTGCCTTGAAGAAGCAGCCATATTCACTAGGTATCCTCATCACAACATAAAGGAAGAGGTCAAGCTAAGAGACATGGCTGAATGGCCACCGGCAAAAACAATCTGAAAAGGTGATACAGAGGAAAAGTTTCTAAATATGTTCAATAGATTACCAGATATTCAGAAATATATGGCAAATATGAAGCTAATAGTTCTAAATCTGGTGTGATCCTTGTTCACTGAGTAAATATTGTAATGTACTATTGCATGATGTGATAACACCCTTGAAAATGCTTTAAACTGCACAGCTGCCACCAACTTCAAAAGAACATAATAATGAAGGAAGAGCTTAGAAACATAAATATAAATTCAGAGAAGCCCAGAAGGAGAAGAGACAAATTCAGTCACAGGATGTGAGCAAGTAGAGGGTAAAAAGGAAGAAGATACTCAGCTACAAAGATCAGAAGAGATAAAAAACCCACTGAAATTGTCACAACTATACTTTAAATAGATTCTAAGTCTGAATTTATTTTTAAAAACGAAGCAGGGAGAAAAGTAAGAATAAAGGCAGAAGAAAGAGGAGGAGGAGCTGTTCCACATGAAGAAAGAGAGAGGATGTGCTACGAAAACCTTCAGAGTAAGGCAGAAGCGAAGGGGAAGGAATGAGAGCTTTCGGAGAGAGATGAAAGACAGAAACAGCTAAAGATTAACACAGAAGTTCTTTACTGGAACTGGGTTTAAAATTTTTCTTTTTCAACTGTATGTCTGAACTCCTAATCAAAAACCTGCCATTTAATTCTATTCACATTAAACTGTGTGGGGTGGTTTGGTTTTTTTTAAGATTGCTCAGAAATATAAGAATCCCAGGGCTGAAAAATGATAAACACTAATCTACAGAAAGGTCAGGAAAGTAACAAAATACTTTTGACAAACACTGAGGTAGAAGTGTAGGAAATTTGAGCCTTTGCCTTTTACAAAAAATGAAGGGAGGAAAAGGTTCCAAGGTAACAGAGAGAGACCATCTGCAACAGCGCCGTGTCAAACAGTGGCCTAACAGTCTGAATGGCAAGAAATTTGGATTTCTTGATTTAGGTCTCTGTGTCAGAAGACTGCACACAGTACTGCTAATAATATTGAATATCAGTGTTCAGGAGGGTTGTGCAAACACAATGTGTAAGCAATATTCAAACACAAATCCAGCTCTGAAGACAAACTAGAACAGCAGACATAGACGTGTAGTATTCATGTAAATCAGATCCTGGTTTAAGAGTGGGAAATTGTGGAATTTCATTCCAGCGTCTTACAGATGAAGTTGTATATCTCATTTATGAATGACCAGCATAACATGAAGTTATTCATAATGGTGATGAAACAATGTGAAGGCAAGGGCATGGAAGTCTATATCACCTATGTAGATGGAGATAACACAGTTACCTGTCAAAACAAGATGCGCAACTTCGCTTGTGGAAAACAGTACATGAGAGTTCAGTTCCCTGGAGCAGGTCCAGGAAAAGACCAGTATTTTATCAGATAATTCCACTCAGCTAGACTGGATTGCCCTCAGCATACACATATGTGCAAGGAGAATGAGAAGATCCTTCTGTTTTGGGACAAAAAATGGGAGCTACTACAATACATTCAGCAAGACCACATATAACAGAGTAGGTCTTTCATGAATGGTAGCCTTCGCATTTTTAATGGAGCTGATAAAACTATAGCAATTTACATCAGTTGGGTTTCTGATCTGTTGGCCATAACTGCCTCAAATCAGTCAGGGAATGGTAACCTTTTACTTATGTTTCATCTATGCTCATGTATGTGTTGTCTCTCCCAGTTTAATTTGGTATTTCTCAAAAAAAAATATTAAAGTCTTGTCCAGTGCTGAACACAATTGGCTCAGATTAAACAGCTAACTTTAGTTACTGTCTAAGAATGAAAAATTAAAACATTATGTAGCCATTATGTATTTATGAAGAAAGACATTAAAAATCTTTACCTCACCATGAAACTGAAATGCCACATAAGTGGAAGAAATCTTGATGTGTACTGGCCTACATGTGTCTGTTCACACAGTCAGCAGCAAGAGTATTTTCAAAAACTAGCATTGTGTCAGTAGAGAGTAGAATGCTTTCATGACTCTGGCAAAGATCACTGCGGGAACTGCTTTGGAATACCAAGCTGGAGAGAGGCTGCCGTGATAAAGTATCATAGCTGGAATTAAAGAGGACCATCACAGAAAAAAGTTAATATGAATATGACATGAAACTATTTAAGGAGAGAGAAAAGAACAGAAGGATTGCACACAGTGCTATCATATCAAGGACTTAATTACCTAACTATTCAGAAACTTTCTCTCCAAAGTGCTGTGCCCTACAGCAAAAGGAAGTATAAAAGGAAGATATAGGAGATATAGGGATATTGTCATTTTCTGAAACTTCAAATATTTCCACTAAACGAAGTCAAAGAAGACCTTAGAGCCCAAGATAGAGGAAAAGTTGCTAAATATTACAGGAGAACTTGCAAGATGAAATTATCAAAATATTTTGGCCCTTCCAGTATAAAGGCAGATAGTAATAAGGAAACATAACTTTAGGGTGGTGTATGTGTGAAATTAGTAAAGATTCATCATTATAGAATGCAGCAATATGCAAAGCTGCACCAGCACAGTAGGGCCTATAATCTAGAGTACGTGATCCACACCTTTACTCAGATGAAATGCCACTGGTTACCTCTGTCCTGCAAATGGACCGTATGAGTCATGAATAAGATCATACTTTTATTCTTCATTTGAAACTTTTATTTTCTCTGATTCTTTAATGTCTTGCAATCCTATAAAACACCTACTAGACAAAAAGAATTCAAGGTGTTTTAATAATTCAGCAGTAAGCCTACTCCCTCCYCATTCTGCAAAACCTAAATGGCATTTCAGTTTAACATTTCTCTTTTTCAAGTCAGCCGTTTATGTCCAGTGGCAGACCCTGCATGCACCTGTCCTGCTTAGCAGAGTTTGGCTGCTGGAACTCAGGCACCAGCTGAGAGGCTCACAGATGCTGTAGGGCAGCCATGTCCAGGGTTGATCCCTGGCCCAGGGGAGCCGCTTTTAGCTGAGGCTCTTGCCTTGGCCCCACCTGATCTACAGCTCCTGCTGCCCCGCAGAAGACGTTTGCCCACAGGTGCTGTTAGGCCCAGATGCATGACAACATCCCTGGTCTTGGCCATTCTCAGAGAGGCCTTGGATCTGCCTCACCACAGTGGACTAGCCAAGGGATCTGAACTGTCAGTTGATCCTGGTGGCCGTCCTCAGCCTTTCCTGTTTCCACTCTTGGGGGCTGTTGAATGAGGTTTGGCTGGTGAGGTCACCGATCTCTGAAACATCAGTTGCTTTAGTAAAATCGGTTTAATTCTTTAACCTTTATTGTTCTCAAAGTGCTCCTGAAATCTGACTTCTGCAGCACCTTTCCTGTACCCCAAGTGAGGAAAAAACCTGCCTTCTGTTGAGTCCTATAGATGTCAAATCTAAGTGTACATTCCTATAGTGATATTCTCTTTCTTCTCATTTTTAAAGTGTGTATGCTAGTAATGCCTAATGGATCTAACAAGATGCTTGCAAACTTGTATAAAAGGAATGGTGTTTGGGAATCCAGATTTAACTTTAAACATATACTAATTGGTCATATGAGCTATTAGTGCAAGATAATTGCCTGTGGGGAATGCTCACTTCTTTTGTCTTGGCTACATGAAAATCAGTGTGACAATCTTAGACACAAATATCTAGAGTTTGTCAAGAGAATTTTTTTTTGCCTTAGAGCATCCAGTGATTTTGGTTTCAGCATAAGTCTTAAAAATATTTATAAAGTATTTGCCTTTTTTCTGGAATCAAGGTAATTTGTCTCACCTGTCATGGTAAACTACCAAGTATTATTTTCCTGAACTGAGGCTCTGCTGCCTACAGATTAATGGTCAGAAGACACTGTCAGTGTGATCTCTCTTTACATAGCCAGGACTTCTTTATAAAAACTGCCATAAATAACAAGATATACAGATCTGCAACTAAACTTAATCTCCAGTATAACAGTCATGCTCACAACACGTGTAACTGTAAGGCCTAGACATATACTGCTGCTGCATCCTGTCCATCCATGAGCAGAAAAGCAGGTGTACATAACTCCTTTGCATGACTACAAATTTTAAGTAGAGTGCTGCATGTGAGGAAGGATAACAGACTTCTGGGGGAGCCATAAAACTTTCGTAAAGTTAACAGTGATATTCAGAAATGTGGCCAGCACACATAAATCATAATTTGGATCACAATTTGAAATTCTCCCACAGGCAAGTAAGCATGCCTTGTTGCAGAGCCCAGTTTTCTTCCTTCTTTTCCCTCCCCCTCTACTTTCCATGAGAAAAGGGGAGTGGAGGGGATGCAAACATTCTTCTAGCTATGATTGAAGTGCTTTGTATAAATTCCTTGTCATCATTCAGTTTCTTGATGAAGGAAATACAGATTCAATACAAAAATAAGTGATGTTGAAACACTGAAAGAAAACAACAAATGGTGGTGAAACATTTATGGCAATTATAATGTCAGAAATTTGTGTGTGATTATGAAGTAAAATGTGTAGCTCATATGTTCCCTTTGGATCTTGTGTATGAATCAGAAAGGAAAAAGGAGCCATTAGGAAGTACATAAAGACAACTCAGATATAAAATGTCCCACTCTCCTTTTTCCTTTTGCTGCAAAGCTACATGTAGAATAAAAACCTTCTGCATACAGTGAAACAGAACCTGAATAGAAGACTGTTCTAGACAGGAAAAATATTGTTATGAAAAAATATTGGGCATATTAGCTGGAGCTGGGTTACGAACAACTGAAGGACCTTATGTTCTTTTGTTACATTATGATCACATTACAGGAAGAATATGAAGGTAAAACTTATACTGAAGTACAAATGTGTACTCACCAGAAGTATTGCTGTTTCAAATAATGATCAGTAGAAACTATCTGTGGAGGGAAAATAGAAAAATATTCTAGATTAAATATATTAAGCTAAAAACAAGGCTTAAATACCCTTTCTTTCTGAAGAGAATTTGCTATTAAAAAGTAGAATATGGCCCATTAATCTTTGTCAAGACATAATCTTTGTTGTCTCACTGAAAAAGCTTTTGTCGTCAAAAGGTAACTATTCCCTGCACTGGTTTTGGAATACCACAACTGAAAACCTTTCATTAACCACAACAGCAATTCTAATCTTTCATATACAGCAGATCTGTGATCATCATGTGGTCACCAGCGATGTCCCCCAGGATCACTGTTGGGCCCAGTCCTGTTTAACATCTTTATTGATGATCTGGATGAGGGGATTGAGTCTACCATTAACAATTTTGTGGATGACACAAAGTTGGATCCAAGTGTTGATCTGCTGGAGGGTAGGAGGGCTCTGCGAAGGAACCTGGGCACGGTGGATCGATAGGCCAAGACCAACAGTATGATGTTCAACAAGGCCAAGTGCCAGTCCTGCACTTTGGGCACAACAACCCCAGGCAGCGCTACAGGCTGGGGGCAGAGTGGCTGGAAAGCGACCCAATGGAAAAGGACCCAGTGGTGCTGATCACCAGCTGGACGAACAAGAGCCAGTGTGTGCCCAGGTGGCCAAGGAGGCCAATGGCATCCTGGCCTGTATCAGTGCGGCCAGCAGGACCAGGGCGCTGATTATCCCGCTGTACTCAGCACTGCTGAGGCTGCATCTCAAGTTCTGTGTCCAGTTCTGGGCCTCTCAGTTCAGGGAGGACATTGAGGTGCTGGAACGGGTCCAGAGAAGGGCAACGGAGCTGGGGAAGGGTCTGGAGCACAAGTCCTGTGAGGAGTGGCTGAGAGTTGTTTAGCTTGGAGGAGATTCAGGGGTGACCTTATCACTCTCTACAACTACATGAAAGGAGGCTGTAACCAGCCTCCAGATGAGGGTTGGCCTTTTCTCCCAGATGACAAATGATAAGACAAGAGGAAATTACCTCAACCTGCTCCAAGGGGGGCTTAAGTTGGACATTAGAAAGAATTTCTTCTGGGAAAGGGGGATTGGATATCAGAATGAGCTGCCCAAGGAGGTGGTGGAGTCACCATCCCTGAAGCGGTTTAACATGATCATGATGTAACGAAAAAACATAAGGTCTTTAAGTTGTGTACAATCCAGCTCCAGTTAACATGCCCAATGTCTTTTCATAACAATATTTTTTCTGTCCAGAAGTCAGGATATTCACAATCCCTGAATGTGCCATTGTTGTTCTCAGGTTCGAATAAACACACGGACACAGCTGTCAGGGTTCTCCAACAGGCAGAGGCCAAAAATGGAGGACGAGGAGAGGAGGAAGAGAGAGCTGGCCTCTGCCCTCATTTTATTTATATGTTTTCTAAATTCACCGTGGATTGGAGGATGGAGATACCACCTCCTACTGTCCACTGGTTAGTAATAATGTCTATCACATAGGTTAAGAATTCATAACAATCTTTGCCGTTAGGTCAACAATTCATGTTTACACAAAAGTGCGTGAGAAACTATTTCGCTGAACCAAAAACACTGTACATCTGAAGAACTGCAAAATGCAAAGTCACATGCCATGATCTAGTTGAAATGGTAGTGTTCGATCATAGATTAGACTTGATGATGTCAGAGGTATTTTCCAGTCTAATTGATTCTGTAATCTTCTCTGCTTTGACAGTATCCAGAACCTAATTTCCAGACATCAGCTGACTTCAATGAATACTATTAACTAGTAGTTTAATTCAACCATATTTTGACAAGACCGCCTTTTCAACATACTTAACAAGAAGATTATTATCAAAAGATATTTATTCCCTGAATAATTGCAATAATTTTGTCTTTTTTAATCAAAAGCTGTTATTTTTGATTGTTTATTGGCTTTTTATTGCCCTGGTTGATTTTTGATTTTTTTCTAATTGATTTTATTTTTTTATTTCACCAGTAACTGCCACTGTAATTTTCTAAGAGACTAAAAAAGAAAAAAACTGTTATTAAACACACACCAGTTGTTCAAATGGCTGTTTAATGTTATAAATCCATTTAACTTTATACTATATTGTAAACTGCCTAGGCTTGCTGATCATTACATGCAGCAAGTGCCATGAAAGCCTCAGTCCGTTTATGAATCCATCTGGAAATCAGAACACTCAGATAAGCAAGAAAAAAACAATAAGCAAATATCTCTCCAAAATTACTTCCTTTCTTCTTTCTCCTACAATCATTTTTTTTTTTCCTAGAGAGATGATTAACTGTCTCCATACATGTACTGTAGACAATAGTCATTTGACATCTTCACACCTTAAAGTCTAATCAGCTTTGGGTTATTATAACCCCTGATGTTTCCTGCATAATAGATAAAATATTCTAAAAATGCAAACTCAAACCCATTTTGCTTTGTAATTACAACGGCTGTAATGAATGAAGACAAATGATAAGAAAAAGGGAAACAGGATCTCGTTCACAAGAAGCTAGTTCCTAGGGAACATTAGTAATTTAAGAAGAAAGAAAATAATGCACTTGAATTCTTATCCACTGAGTATAATTATGTCTTCTATTTTCTCTGTATGAATTTCTTTGTCAGAAGACTGTCTAGAATTGACTATACAGGATTCCTCTGAAGACTAGCACCACAAAGCACAGACAAAGAGCGTTTTATCAAAGTCTATACTGTCAATCCAGTGTAATCTGAAAAAAAATTAAAGCAATTACAAACAAATTTATCATCATCCTAACTAATGGGAAAGAAAATAGGAATGCATCCTTTACAGATTGCGACAAAGATGCAGTGTAAATTGTTTAAGGTTTAGAGAAAATATATAAACTTGAATAACCCCAGCTTTAGCATATTTTTATGCAGGTTAGGTAGAAAATCACCACCACTACATAGAAAAAAGTTTTGTAGTAGATCAATGGGTTATGCTTAACTGTCAACTGCTTCAGGAGAAAACACCCTACTTTGCAGAAACAAGAGTACATTGGATTTACTCTCTATAAGGCAGTGATTAGCGACTGACTTAATGCACATCAGTGAGTGTGGGAGGCCATATCCAACTCCTCATTTAAATGGTGCAAGGCTTGAATGCAGATTTCATCCACTACAAATAAAAATTCTAAATTTCTGTCTTTCACATTTCTTCTTGGATTTTTAAATTTTGCCCATGAAAAGACTATATTAGGATGTGTCCTTAGAAAAGTGAGAGGGGGTCAGAAAAGTCTCTATTTCTTTGCCTTAATTCCATGTCTCAGAAATCTCCTTCAACTAGAAATCCTGTACTCGGCTGTGACTGCTGAAAATACTCTGTTACCGTGCTGGCCCATAAATATTTGGCAGCAGCATACAATGCAGGAAATTAGCAGCAATCCATTTTTATACCAGTTGGCAGAATGTGACAACCATGTGGTCCTAAAAATAATATAATTCCCCCATTACTACTCCATCAGACATTTCAGAGAAGAATTGGAACTCTGAGGTTTAATCTTTAAAAATCTACTTAAAGTTAAGAGCAGTTTTTGCACTGCCCACTTGCTGTAAAGGAATGTATACAAGCTGTACGCACTAGACCATTTTAGAGAAAGCAAAAACAGGCTGAAGACTGTAGTAAAATCTTTAAAAGGAAGAGACAATCTTGTTAACTCTACAATGGAGAGAACTATTAATTGAAAAAAAAAAATAAGTCTGTTAAAAAATTTAATTTAACCACAAAAAATGGCTTTTATGTTGTTTATGTAATAAGATTGCACAAACTCTTTTTTTTCACAAAGGAGTAGAAATGAAGATATTAGCATATAACAATTTAACATCCATTCTTCTTTTTTTCTGGAACATTTAGATCTGGACTAATWATAATTACATTGTTGAGATTTTAGTTATACTAACATTAATTTCTTGGTTTTACACATCTATTTATAGAGCTTTTTATACATAGTCTTTGCTTTACATGTCTATATAGATACTTCTGTCTATCCATATGGTATGCTTTCTTTTTGCCCATAAACAAGATTTTGACCATAAAAAATACACAAGTTCATTTGCAATTAGATATTGCTGAAGTATAATTAAAAATTTGTGTCAGCTGGAGATACTGGTTGCTTTGATTTTTAATAGTGTCTGGTAGCAAAGAACTTTCTTATTTGCTCTAGCTTTGTAATCTGTGTAGTCCACACTTGGTTTACAGCCAAGTAACTATAATGTGGCTATTGAGGAATACTTTAAATTATTTTTCTTGCTGTAATACCAAAGAGTTGTAAGCATGGACTTGGGATCTATTGAATATATGCATTGCAAAGACATAACAAAATTATCCTTTCCCAAGAGAATTCATAAAACAAATCAGGAGATGGATTCAGGGATGCAGAAAGTCAAGAGAGTACTAGGCTAACAATGGCAATGCTTGTCAGCAAGACAGAAAATGTCTTACTGCGGATGCTTAAGAGAATATCTAAGTGATACATTAGGAGAGTGATATTTGGTCTAGTATGCTGGAGAGCTGCCTTAAGAACACAATCTATTTTTCAGTGTTAGGGAAAATGTTTCATGATTTCAAATATAAACTGTTTGAGAGACTGGATGCTTCTCYGTGCAAGATTACCCGCCAAAACTGTGTGTTAGTGAGGTCACAGAAAAAAAGAGGTAAAATTTAGACAAAGTAGCAATAAAGAAAGATCCAATTTGAAAATGATGCCTTGGTTATTGACTGGACTATTAGAAAGCCTGGTGCTTTTGTTCACACTGACTAACAGAAAGACAGGATGGAGAAATTATTTCTAAACATACTGGGCTTTGGCTACATCTGAGTGTTTGCATTATTTTTCTTCACACTTTTTCAATACATGGACTCATCACAGAGTGCCAAAATCTGTTCTCTTGTAGCATCAAGGGAGTGAGGCAATTTGACTATTTAATTTCACATATATCTGAATGGTTTTTACAATGTTACCAAGTCCTTGCTTTGTTTGCAATGTGTAAGAAGCATCTGATACTGTTTGCAATTAAATAACCGAAAACCGTAAATGACTTGGCTTTTGCTTGTTTCTTGCATAAAGAGAAATGAGGACATGAAAAATTAGAAAGCAATATTGTCTCAATTTCTATGGCAAGCAAGCAGAGCCTAAAGTATACATAGGCACTTTAAACTTCTCAGAACGCATAATCTCAATTTATAACAGGTTAGGGATCACGGATTTTTTTAATTCTAAAGTGGAAGGTAGAAAATGTCAGAGTAGATCTTTCTTGATTCATATATCATAAAAGATATAAGTAAAGGACTGAGTCAATTCAGAAAATGTTAGAATATATTTGTATGAAATATATCTAGAAATTAATCTATTTCTTTAGCAAAAAGAGTATTTAACACAACATAGATTATTTCTGGTGTCAGATACCCTATCCGTTCACTCTGCAGGCTAACACCTGAATAAAACCATTGGGTTAGAGGTTAAGGATTCAAGTTGAGATTAAGGTCTGTTCTAAATACCCTAGGAGGTAATTTCTTTCCTTTTAAACATATTAAACACCTCTCACAGTAGTTAAAGCACCAAAGATATAAAAATTTTAACAATCCAGAGCAAATTTTGAAAAGGAAACCTTTATAGGATATGGATTTATACTGCAGAATTCATTTCTTCAAAAACTAAAAGTGAGAGGAAACAGTCTCATTGGAAAAAGGTATTTGATGTAATTTTTCTGCTTTCAAGTAAGTGTATACAACTCTGGAACTGGTCAATTCATTCAGATGTAAAATACAAAATCCTACAAAATATATATATATATATATGATATATAAATATGCTATTTTTATATGCTAGAAAAAAAGAATGAGAGGAGAGTAYAGGACAGAGGAACACTACTGGATGCTTCATGATATTCATAGAGCACAACACCAGGGACATGTAAGTCTTAAACAGACAAAATTCTTCCTAAAAAGGGTGTTCAGGTTTCCCTTCACAAGGTTTTATTTTTCTAATTCTGTACTTCTACAAAGTATAGGTGTGTTTAGCATCAAAAAATGCTTGAAGAAAAATAAAGATTTGTTTATTTTAAAGTCTAAGTTTTATCCTTCYGTTGGGGTTTTTTGTTTGTTTGGTTTATCTTCTTTCGGTTGATTATCCAGGAAGAAACCTACTCTATCTACTTAAAATTACTGCCATTAAAACTAGTTCTCAGCTCCTCACACAGCACTTTACAATGGAAAGACAATTCAGTGAATGGTGAAAATGCAGCATTTCTTTTACACAAGCTTTAGAGCTCATCTACCAAACTTACTCTTAATCTCTATCACAAACATTTCCAAACATCTACTGAAACATGAGGGACAAAGCCAAATAGAACAGAAAGGCCAAGACAGTTGAAAGAATAAAAGCACTATGAAGAGAATTATAAAAATCCATAGAACTTACTTTTAGTTTTTTTAGTGTTCTAAAAGTACATTCAAGACGTTTGAAAGGGAGATAAAAAAGGATTTTGTAGAGGGAAATGTACAGAATTAACTTAATACTTGGGAATTTCCTCTCAGGTGATAAGAATTAAACCTGAATTATAATCAGAAATAGAAAACAGAAAATGCAAAAGAAAGCACGGCTTCTGAAAGTCAATAACAAAACAGATATACTAATGGACAGAACAAGATAAACAGGACTGAGAAAAAGAGATTTTAAAAGGCAGCATTATACCTGCAGGTAAATGAAAAATTAATATGGTGTTCTCTTAGTGAAAGAATTAGTTACTATTCCATCAAAATTCTTAAAATAAATGAAATTAAATCATGCTCACAAGAACTTCACGAACCCATGAAAGGTGGGGCAGGATTTCACAGACAGCATTCTGTAAGAAACAATTTCTTTAATGCTAGAATTGTTTGACAGATCTGTATCTACTAATACTCTACTCTTCTCCAGCAATTACTAATTACATTTCACCTTGAAACCTTTACCTGTGGGGAAACCAGTAACAAAAAATCTTAGGGCTTTCCTGAGTTTTACATCATTGAGAGAAACCACAACAACAACAAAAAAGATTGAAAGAAACCTAAAACAGCAAGTACACACACGTTTACCAAGCTTTTGTGTCACGAACAAGCAGCATGTTGGTATTAAAACAACATATTCAGCTGGTCCTAAGAACTATTAAAAGGCGTTTTATTGTACCAAGTGGTCAAGTCAAGAGGAAAAGAGCAGAAAAAACTGACAATAAAAGGTGGCTTTGTTCCTATATTTATTTATTTATTTTTCACAGAATTCATCACKATTCAATGCAACTTAGATAAGTACTTCCAGCTGGGAGCTAATTACATTCAGCTGAACCTAATTATTCAAAACTCCTTATACGAGGGGAAGCAATTGCTGTTAAGGACAGACAAGTGTATTGGGCTGAAAAGAGGATAAGAGATTTTAAATCTATATGGGTGTCAACTTACATTTGTGATGTTTTGTTGCTATTCTTTCTCCTTCTGAGTGGGCTATTAAAGCTGTGTTATACTTATTATTTTTCACACAAAAAAATTGTTTTAGGATTTCCTTGCTTGACTCAGATTTAGCTAGTGATTTAACGTGTGATTTGAAATAKGGATGTTAAAAGCAGCCTCTTACTACAGCAGTTCTGGGCCTCCCTCCTCCCCAGGTGCTGGAGCTCAGCCTGGGGACCCAGGGTCTTTGCCCAGGCTCAAGGATGCATCTGCCACTTCCCTGCCTCCAGGTTTAACCAGAAGTGAAGCTGAGCATGTATCCCAGAGATGTAGACACACATGGACACCGAGTGGGTAAGGTGGGAGGTGACCACAGTGGGGTCATCTGCTCCAACCTCCCTGATCAACAGGGGAATGAGATAGTGAAGTCGAGCCTAGAAAAAAGAGGATGACTAGGAGAAAATTAAGAGTCCTTTCTCTTTGTTTCTCACTAGCCACATCTATTTTAGTTGGCAATAAACTAATTTTTCCCAAGCTCGGTTTGCATTGCCTGTGAAGGTATTTGGTAATTAARCTCCTTGTCCTTTCCTCCACCAATGAGCTTTCTCCACTTTCTTTTCTGCCTCTGTTTTATTGAGGAAAAGGAGTGAGGGAATGGTCAGGTGGGCATATGGCAGCCAGACAAGGTAAGCCAATGCTGACATTAGGACTCTCCAGAGCTGAAACAGAGCTTATGCACTCTCTGTCCACTCTCAGAGGTTTTCAAGACCAAACAGGATAAAGCCCTGCACAACCAGCAGACCTCTTAGCTGAGATTTACGCAGGAAACTCCATCAGGGCACTCGCTTCAGTCCTTTTCAACTTGAGTTATTCCATAATTGTATGATAACCCAGATGATTTTTGTTCCAAACAAGCATCTAGTCAGGAAACTTCTAAGAATAAGGGCAGAGCCCACCCAAAGTTAAAAGGAATGTTCTGAAATCATTCGGTTGTCTATAATATTTGACTGGAGATAAAGTTTTGTAACACGAATGCTTAAAACTTCGAATTTAGTTTAAATCTGAGCTATACATTGTTGATGCAATATTCTAAAAAGATGTCAAAAATAGATTTGTGGTAGGAACCTACGCCTGGAGTGGCTCATCATTTCAGCCTACCAATTTTATGACTAGGATAAGTATAATCTAGAAAGAACACAAAGACAATTACACACCCAAGTGTAACACATGCCTGTTGCGTCACAGGTCTGTTGTGCTTCTGTCGAGAAAATCTTCTAACAAAAGACCTTTAATGTCACTGGAAGTCTGCCAGGATGTTTGCAGATAAAGACTGCCTGTTTCCAAAGTCCTTTTGTGAAAGACAGTTCCCATAAAAGGGAGAAAGCAACAGAACAAACATCACAACAACCCCTAGATTTTTGCTAGTCTGATGTGTGAGGAAAATGCTTCTTGGTCATAAATCTGAGGATCTAGGAAGACTTTAAAGAGTTAACCCTCTATAAAATACACAGTTTCACAAAAATTTTAAACAGTCACATATGACTGTCTTCAGTGACCCTTCCCAATTGCTGTGTGATAGCTCTGCTGTATCATGTTCTGAAGCTTTTCTGCCATCAGCTGTGAAGTGTGTTCTGTACTGCTTCACCTCAGAACATATTAAAGTTCCTACATTCCTTGCTGCCAAGCAGTATAAGGCTGCATTTTTAGAATCATTTTATTCAAAAAACACACTGCTCTCCAAGAATTTAGTTTCAGGACAGGGCTATGTTTGAAGTAATATAGCGAGATCCAAGAAAGGTGATCTGATGGCTGATATTATCTAGGCCTCATAATTATTTTTCATATCTGGAAACTGTAGCTCACTTGAAACTGGAATGCTGATTTCACAGTTCAGCAAAAAGGATATGCTAATTCTGGTAATAAAAGTTGCAGTAGAAAATTGCCACATCCTCCTACCCTGTTAAAATCTTTTGGAATAGAATGGGARGCATAAATCAATGCAAGCTGCACAAAGAACATAAGGTTTATCTTAAATTGGTCTGAAAAAGAAAATGTAAGTATTAACAGCAATAGTCATCTACGAGACATTTATTATTAGAAATACATAAAAGATGAAAAGGTAATTGTAGTATTAATTCAATTATATGTTTTTACAGGTTTAAATTAGTTTTATGAAGACTCTCAATTAAAACTAAACTTAAGCCTGCACTGAGACTTGTCTGATTTGCCAACAGTGCAAGGAGTTGATTTCAGCAGCAGCCAGTTATGTTCAGACCACACAGCCTTTTTATAGAGCTAATGTAAGTGAGGAGCAACTTGACTTGAGGAAGCAGAGCCAGGCCTAGGRAAAGCAGTCTTAATTCAATTTCAATTTTTTTACCATAAACTCTGAATATATTCAGTAATACTAACAATGTCCAAGGGCTGATTACTTGAGGAAGGACAGTGAAGCTGCTTTCACCATTACCTTCATCATAGCAGTCAAGAGTAGTATGTGGTCCATCACATTCTCTCCTTGGATAGATTATGAATGTCCATACTATTTTCTTCCTATGAAAAATTAAAAAATGAGGGAGTATAAACATGTTCAACTTAATACAGGCAATTGTGTATTATTTCTGTCAGGTATATTCATCAGGAGTATCTAAACATAACTCATCAAAGTAATATTTAGAAAATGAAATGGGAGGCAAAATAAATATAGTCTCCTCTGCAAGAATTTTTACATTGATAACATAGTGGCCTTATAAAATAAAACAGGTCTTTCTTATCCTCCCTCCCTTCTTGACATAAAAACAATTTTAAGATACCTTATCTTCTTTCACAAGTATCCTCTAGAATATGCAAAACAAAATGCATGGTACTTGCTGTCACAGAGTCATTYCTTTGTGTTATCAATCAGCTGTTTCAGTGTCATGCAGTGTGGCAGTTAATAACGGTACATACACATACATAGTCAGTAAATATAGGCATGAAATATGAAACTGCCTATAAATATGTAAATTTTCTCAAAAGTTTAAAAAGGTTTGACACCAACGATTTTTCAGTATAATGTTTCTGTTATTGCCCCTGCAGTTTCTTCAGATCACCCACGTGGGTGCTTCATTATTCCTTCCATTTCAGTTAAATTTACCTTCTAGTCATAATATCCATGTCATTTATAAGAACTGCCCGTGATGTATTCAAGACCATTTAAGGCCCTTCTTTGGTGGAATGGTGGCATTTAAATGGAATAGGAAGCTGCTGTTACCCAAGTGTGCCTTTTCTCAGTTGATATAAAATGACAGCAGAGGACTTGTTGTTGCAAATTTTTTATACAATCAGGAATAATGACTACAAATAAAACAGTGAAAATTACCTGAGATTGGTCATATATTAAAACAATCATTACTAGATGTGAAGATTCTTGTGAAAATGAAAAATATTTTTTATGACCTAGAAAAAGCTTTCATACAGGAAGGAAGGAAGAGTTCAACATATACTCAACGTATGCTGGTGAGCTGTTTGCTGTCTATCTTCCGTCCTACTTTTAGAGCAGACCTTAATACTGAGCTTCTTAAAGGAAACAATCAGAAAAATGGGAAAACAAGCAAAATGAGAATGAGAAGGGAAAATCTCTCTGTTATCCAGATCTGAATTTTTCACTGCCTATTCTTTGCTATTCTCCTTTAAAAATTCTTCAGTCACTCTATTGTCACAGCCAGAAACTTGGTGACTTAGTCAGCATCATAGTGGAGTGATTRCATAGAACGACAGATTTTATTAATAGATTGACAAATTAACCAGTTCTGAACTATTAGCATAGGAATAATCATCCTTCATCTCCAACTAAATTCCTCAAAAAAAAAAGAGACATGACAAAAACACTAGCTTGAGAATCCATTATTTTAAATAGATCTTTTATCTGTCAAACAGTCAAGACAGAGAGAAAAAGCAAAGACAAGAGATTCAGGCCACTTGTTACAGGGTTCTACAAAACACTGCATGGGGTGACTCTATAGAGAGCAGGTACCCCATGGGGTTTACTAGATCAATTTTTTGGAGTAGATAACCTCTGCCTTCTCAGGTCTTCAGCTTTTTCAAGCTCCTCCAAATCTGATTTCTGCTTAAAGTTTCCCTTTTCATCATGTCTTTCCTTTTTTATGCATTGCTGACTTCATGAGTGTGCAAATGGCAGTCATTGCATGTATAGCACAGTGGGTTTCAGCCAAATAAGAAAAATGGTGTCCATATTCTCTCTAGTCTCATTGTACCTCCTTTGTTAGTGAATTAAAAGTATCTGGAGTAAAATCAGAAGTGATTTTCATTTTGAACTACTCTGGTAAGTGTTGCCTTCTGATAAGAAGACAAGGCGATCTGGTTTCAAGAGGCTAGCACGGCAGCCCGGCCTACCCCGTGGCCACTCGGGCCATGGACGCACARACACCAAYGTGGTGGATGGTCAAATGGCGTTTATTATCTTATCTCACGAGGTTGAATAGTGAGGAACTTTACTACATCAGGAAAACGGGGACTGTGGGATAGCTGGAGTTAGTAAGGAGTGGAAAACTACTGGGGTTAGAGGGGTCTGCATGCTCTTATCACAAAGGAATGAAGGGAGGTAGATTCCTTGCTGCTCCTGCTTTCCGTCACAT
>JACAXG010000073.1:3293986-3483163 GCA_018881555.1 Amblyornis subalaris
GAGCTTTTCTTCTTTTTCTTCTTCTTTTCCTCCTCCTTTTTCCCTTTTATCCCGGGTTTCGGCACCAGTATGTTGCCTTCTGATAAGAAGACAAGGCGACCTGGTTTCAAGAAGCTAGCACGGCAGCCCGGCCTACCCCGTGGCCACTCGGGCCATGGACGCACAGACACCAATGTGGTGGATGGTCAAATGGCGTTTATTATCTTATCTCACAAGGTTAAATAGTGAGGAGCTTTACTACGTCAGGAAAAGGGGGACTGTGGGATAGCTGGAGTTAGTAAGGAGTGGAAAACTACTGGGGTTAGAGGGGTCTGCATGCTCTTATCACAAAGGAATGAAGGGAGGTAGATTCCTTGCTGCTCCTGCTTTCCGTCACATCGCGTGATCTTCCGTCCGCCTGTCCCTTTCTACCACAGGTAAGACAATATTTTTTCAAAAAGTATTTWGTATTCTGCACTCACACTACTACCTCTGAAAAACACGACACTGTTTCAGTAATCCCCAGGCTAAATAAAGTTTACTCAAGGTCACGGCCTTTAATGAGTTCCCTGGATATCCTCCAAAGGTTTTTGAATATATTGAAATGTATGCCTTACCTAAAAACATAAATACATTACTATAAAGTAGAATTTATCTTCTTAAATTGTAAGGAAGGAAATTAATTAAATCATCTTACAATTTCTGTAGTGCAGCACTCAATATTTGAGATTATACCATCTTTTCTATGATATTAAAGATCAAAAAAGAAAGACACGCATCTGGGAATACAGATAATCTTTTTAATGAAGGGGTGATGTCTGAGGTGAAAAAATAAATCTCTACATTAAACCATGAATTTTAACTTGTATTTTCATAAATATTTTAAAGAAGGAAACTTATGTTATAAAGCAAAATACTGTTTAGTGAGACATTTAAATCTTTATAATGCATCATGAAACATAGCAGGAGTTTCATGGCTTATACTTCATAAATATTTTTTGAGTTCTTGAAATGTGGAAATATTAATTAAAATGAATATCTAAACTGAGATTCCATCTTGATATTTAAGTGCTTTCTGGAAAAGCTATTTATGTTACCAATACTCCTAAGTCTCAGGAAAACTCCTAGATGTCATATCTAGCTGTTGGATAGTAAGCAGACAATAAATTTATAATTCTAAGAGTTGGGTTTCTGCAAATTAATGTTTCCTGTCTTAACAAACATCAAAAGTTTTGATTATCAGTCAGCACAATGGAGATGATCAAGTGGAAATTAGATTACAGAATATGTAGAGATTACTTATTAGTAATGTCAAAAATAGTAAGTGGTCACATCTGACATCTGCAGAAATTATACTGAACAAAAAGGTACATTAGTGCTTCAATGCTTGATGCCCCAGGCAGACAATTTTTTTTTTCTACTAGAAAATTATAATTTTTTTTTCAACTTTTACCTAGTTTTTATTTTCTGGGATGCTTTGTGTCCAAATTTTCTGGCAATGGCCAATGGGGGAGGAGCCTAGAGCCATGTGGGTGTGTCTAGGTTGCTATTCTATACCATCCACATCATTGCAGGGGCTGTAGCTTCAGGGGGGAGAAAAGGCCAACACGTTTTGTTTTTGTCTCGGTGGCCACACGGAGCTGGGTCTGGGTGGTGACCACCTTTTTGTATGTAAATCACCCTCTCTTTTGTATACTTTTATTGCTAATATTGTTTATGTTACTGTTTGTTTCTTGTCTCATTGCTATTATCAAGTAAATTGTTCTATCTCAACTCAGAAACTCTGCTTTTTTCTCCCTCTCACCAGAGGGGGTAGGAGAAGGGAAGCAGCTGAGTGGGGTTTAATTTCTAGCTGAGTTTAAACCACAACACTGATATGTGAATTTTTTTCTACTAACTATTAGCAGTAATCCAAATGTGGCTTTTTAAAACTTATACTATAAAATGTTATATTCCACTTTATTGTCAAATGCCCCAAGCAGAATGTTTTAGCTCATAACATTAAAACATGCAATGCTTCCAGACAGAGGAATGTACAGGACAAATTATCATCATCACTTTTTCCTCCAGGGATGCTGAYCCTGTCCCAAGAACCAAACTGTGGCCCTGCATTTTGCAGTTCTTCAGATGTGYAGTGTTTTTGGTTCAGCGAAATAGTTTCTCACGCACTTTTGTGTAAACATGAATTGTTGACTTAACGGCAAGGATTGTTATAAATTCCTAACTTATGTAATAGACATTATTACTAACCAGTGGACAGCAGGAGGTGGTATCTCCATCCTCCAATCCACGGYGAATTTGGAAAACATATAAATAAAATGAGGGCAGAGGCCAGCTCTTTCTTCCTTCTCTCTTCTTCCTCCCTTTTGGCCTCTGCCTGTTGGAGAACCCTGAMAGCTGTGTCCGTGTGTTTATTCGAACCCGAGAACAACACCAAACTTCTGAACATTATCATCTTCACTGACATATGTCATTAAAATCAGCAGTGGAGATGTACCACAGTGGTAACTTCCTTTAGTTTATCAACTTATAAAGTTGTATTTAAAACAGTGCCTATATACTTAGGTTTTATAAATTACAAAATTGGAAATGGTCACCATCCCGTTACTTATCATATATTCTTTCCAGATGGTTTACAGCCTAATTATAAGACTTTTCAGTAGATTTTCTGGCTGAGAAGGCAATGCTAATTTCCTCTTCTGTGATAAATGTAACTAAAATTGAGAAAAAGGAAATAGAAATACTCTGAAAGGATCAAGGAATACAGGAATTCTGTTCATTTCTGCTTCTGCAGGCAATAGATATTGGGAATGTGAGGTTTATAGGACCCTGAAGAATTATACTCTTTTATTTTTGTCTTTTAATTTCCATGAATTTTTGCTCAATCGTGCAGGAAGAATAGTGGAAAACGTGCAATGGAGAGGTGTGCATTAGAGTGATGTGGGTGAGGGATTTTTATCTTGTATCCAAATGTTTCTAATCCAACATTKTTATTAAGACTTGTTTTAAAAACAAAACAAAAAAAGAAATCAAAAAAGGTCACAAWCAAACAAAAAAACCCTCAGGCTTTCTTCCTTGCTAGGAAAAACCGAGAAACAAATTTCTTCCCTCTCCTGATTCCATTGAAAAGAACTTCCCAGCCTTTTGCTTTTAAATTTACCTGCACTATAGCTAGTTTTAGGTTGGAGAGAGCTCATATGGAATCTGTCAAATAATTTACACAGCAGACTCTGAAAATCTTTATTTGTGTGTATTTGTGTACTATAATGTTTCCTGATTTGTTTAAAGGACTCCAAAAACCAAAATGAAAAYAGGAGCCATGGATACTATATATATGTTTTACTGCAATTTTTTGTGTGATCTACCTTTCTGAGAACTTGTCTGTTTCAGTTATCAGTCTCCAAACTGGATGAAGGTCAGAGTTCAGATTTCTCTGACATTTAGAACTTTAACTCACTTCATGTATGTTTATTTGTTAAAGGACTCCTTTTTTTTTTAGCTCACAAAACCAAAATTGACTCCTTAAATAAATGCTTTTCTAGCTCTGCTTTTTGAAAAATGTTTGGAACTCTAAATGATATAAATGTTTTATATATATTTCTTATTTATTTATTTTTAGTAGCATTCCTAAAGAAATACGTTTTTCCAAGCTTCAGAGCTTGGTCCTACATTAAGTTAACACCTTAATACAAAACACTGCTTGATGTAAATATAAGGCTTTCTTTCTCGCTTCTACRTTTCTTGCTTTACAGGAAAGCTGATGAAAAGCCAGTACATAAACTGTCATGACACAACTGAGGAAGAGACCAGGTTTCAGCAGCCCTTGCAAGGTGAATGGATATTCAACACCTCTTGCACTTCTTCCCAGCACAACTCCTGCAAGAGTTCTCATCAAGTTAACTGCTCTCATTTTCCTCTTTTCTTGCTTATAGGTAACCCGCACTGATGAATCTCTTAGTTGTACTATCAGACTTAACAGGGTTAATAGAAAAATACATATACACAACACAAAGCAACTCCACTACCACCTCCCCAGTTTTCATATTTAAACGGGAAGGGGACAAGAATGAGAATGCCATAAGAATTGCCTTGATGTGTTAATTCTTTGTCCAGAATTTGGATCTTGCAGTCATTGAAGTGAGTCATCACAGTAAAAATGAAGACAGGCAGATGAAATATATGCTAGAAGGATATCTTCCCCATGGATATTTTTTTTTCTCATTGGTGAGAGGGCATGAAGGATAAGGAAAATCAGAATGTTTGTTTTACTGGAATTTTCTAAGGATTGGCCCAAATAGGAAAATGCTCACAGGAGCTATGTCTTTGTCTATTCAAAGAATAGGTTTCAGAAATGATCTTTCAAAGTTGTAGATGACTGAAATTGTTGGTGAAATTTATTCCTTCTTATTATTAATAAAGTGTTATTTACAACTCCATGAATAGATGAGTACAAGAGAAAAAAGCCTTAAGGACAGATTCTAGGCACATGTAAATTAATATATTTCTGCTGTCCTTAATGAGATTGGACCAATTTACACCAGCTGAGGATCTGTTACATTAACATTAATTGACAAATATTACATTTACAAGTTTAATAAGGTTAATACTGCTTCAGAGTTAWATTTTCTTCTTGTACACTAGCATGTTTCCTATGTCCTTTAAGAGAGAAAATTTTTTATTCCAATTTCCAGATTTTTTCAATCCCAGAGCATTTCTTACTATAGATGTATTTTTAGAATGATATTGAAGCTGAGGGGCTTAATTTAATTACATGATCATGTGCTAGRTCACTGTCTTTTTCCTTTAGGGTACTGGTATTTTCATAACTAATTTACACTAGCAGATGTGAAGCTGCATACATTTTAAAAACTGGCTGTTTTGTAAGTTAAATTCTTCATAGCTGAATGAAAGACAAAAACCTGTTAAAGTATAAAACATTAATTTGGCTGATATCTTTGTGTCTACAGGGGCAAGATAATCTCTTTTCAATTGTTTTATGGATCACCATGGAAGTACTGCCCATGCTTTGGACATTAGAGTATTGCACAAGAGATTTTTGACATAGAAGAAAAGCTAACAGATGTATTTTAAAAACGGACAGACATAGAAAGAATAGATAACAACACTCTGAATAATGATGCAGTCTTATGTATACATTTGAAAACAGAAAGAAAGGCTAGCAATTTTATGCAGATTCACAGATCTAAAGTTTCCTGGCACATCTATTTCCTAAGTGAGCCTGGGGTCACAACGGTAGTATTAGCATTGGAGGAGACTGTGAAATGCTAAACTTATTTTATACTCTGAGCTTATCAAATAGAATTTTAATGTTTACAGCACTTTGTGTAAATTATTGTTTCTTGCCTGTGGCTTTCAATCACTGAAATGGTTTGGAGAACAATTGAATTGTAATCTCTTTTTGAAAATTTTAGTAACAGATTTAAGATTCAAAATATATGCCTTATGTTTATCTGACTATACCAATTGAGAAATAATGGCTTAGAAACATTTTGCCAGTGTAAATAAAAAAATACTTAACAGCAATTATGTTGAGCAGGTAAAAAATTGTATAACCTTTCCTCAAGTTGTATTATATATCAATCTATAAAACCCAGAGAAACTTAAATTTGTTATGCACTTTACATTCCTACRCATCTTCTGTCTGAAAACCTTTATTCAAACTGCATGCTGTGCAGTTCCTGCAATGCCTCTGTACTCTCAGAAGAATGAACAGGATAAATCAATAGATCAAAAAGGGGGCACACTGCTCTCCAGAGAGCAATTAATGATCATTTGCATAGTCTGTACAATTTAACTGTGAAATAGAAGCCATGTGTCCCAACTGATGGCTAAATTTTGCTCCACCATTTCTCAGAGGAAATGATAGCAAAACAAAATTTACCAGAAGAGAAAGTCTTATTTTGAACAGCTTCAGATTTAAAGGTATGGCATCTAAAGTCCTATGCATACTTGCATTTCAGGGAAATCTGTAGTCTTCCACATTTTATTAACAACAGACAAGTTTCCATTTGTATCTGGTTTTACTCTTTCCTTTCTTTGTTCTGGGTCAGTATTTTATGACTTTACAGATTTTTTGGATGATGTTCTTCAATGTAATCACTACCCAGCTCATCCCACTAGAATTATCTTCACAGTAATCTCTGTTTCTTGAATAGCCATAATTTATGGGTAAACTTATAGKTCTCCTGGTTAGTTTTCTATTTTACCTCTCTCTACTTTCCTCTCCTCCCTTGTACTCCCATCCATCCCCGCCTTTATTGCTGAATCTTGTCTGTACCAACTTGGCTCCACTGAACCACTGAGTTTCTATAGAATGGCACGTGCCAGTGGGRGCACAGCCAGGACTGAGATCACTCACGGCACTTGGCTTGCCCGTGTTGCAGGATAGCCTGCGTCCTGCTGCTGTCTAACAGAGAAATTACTAATATTTTAATTAAAATATTTTGTATCTTAAGATTCCAGTTTAAAATGCATCACTATTAGGTAAGAAGTAGAACACTTTTAGAAGACAAGAAAATGAGTCTTACCTTTCAGGCAAATTTGTAACGTATGTTCTGGTATTTTGTGTTCAAAGAAAAAGATTCAGCCTAAATCATATTATTCAGACAAAAATTTTTATATATTTTCTTGAAATTGGTCCCCAGTGCAAAGTCAACATTAAAATTGTGTCTGTCTCACAAAATGACCTATTGGTTTTCATAACATGAACTTTTTTACCAGTCCCTAAAAAATTTTGAGTAAGATATGATCTGCCATCTTAATCACATATTTGAGATAACTTTAAAAAGAATCTGCATTTTAAATAGAAAGGTTTACCTTAAATCGTCTTTACTGCCAATTTACTGCAAAACATACTACAAGATATTTATCTGTACTGGTTTTGCCTGGGATGGSATTAATTTTCTTCATAGTAACTAGTATGGGGCTGTGCTTTGGATTTGTGCTGACAGCTGTTAATACCTGTTTTAGCTATTGCTGAGTAGTGCTTAGACATTGTCAAGGCTTTTTCTGCCCCTCACACTTCACTAGGGATGAGGCTGGCATTGTACAAGAAGTTGGGAGGGGACACAACCAAGACAGCTGGCTGCAGCCGACCCAAGGGATATCCCATTTTCTCGGTTTTGAGACAGATTTAAGAGAGAAACTCTTTGGCCGAGTCCTTCTCTCCAAAAGGGTTCCAAAAATCCCCTTTCCACCAATAGGGAATGAATACCAATAGACGAAAATGAAAAAAATAAATTAAACAGTTTATTAACAAACGGAATGCCTGCCCACCAGGCAAGGGAAAACAAAAGGCAAATAACTTTTAAGCACGAAACCGTCAGAACCCAGTTCCCCACACACACATAGAAACAACTCCCTCTCCCAAAAAGTGTCCGGAGAGTCGGGGCAGTGCAGGACAAATAGACCTTTCCCAACACATGGTCCAAAAAAAATGGCACCGGCTTTCCATGTGGAGGTGCCGCAGACCCCCCGCCCCCACAGAGCAGTCCTGTAGCAGAGAAAAATTCCAGTGGCTACCTGATACTGACTTTTTTCCCTCCCAAGGCAGTCACAGCAGGAGAAAAACAGCCAGGCCAGAGCCTTTTGGTGTGCTTTCTTTCTCCAGCTTGGCTGCCTGGCGCTTGCGGCTGGGTGCGGAGCTGCTCCACTCTCAGCGATCCCCATCCTGCCAGTTTCAGAGCAACAGTCTGTTCAGTTCAGCTCATGGCAACTAAAGAAATGCTGCTCCAGCTTCTCCAATMGAGGGAAGAAGGAAAAGCGTTTTGTTTGGGCTAAAAACTAAGTCAGCCAAGCAGAGAAAAACCACGTGGCTCAGCACCATGGGAAAAACCACACTGCAGCACAGAGGTCAGGCAGGCGCAGCCCCGGTTTTGACTCTCGGGCAGCAGCCACCATGGCAGGGCAGCAGGTCTGGCAGAAAACAAACAGCTCCAGTCTCATCTCTCTGCAGATGCAGCCGACACGTCCCAATTCTGGAAACGGAAGAGCGGGAGAGACCTTCTGCCCCCTGAACTGGAAGAGAGGGAGCATCCTCCTGACCCCGCCCCGAACAGGAAGAGACCAACTAACATCCCAGCCCTCCGAACCCGAAGAGAGTGAGCAACATTCCGGTCACCCGAATCTTGTTAGGATCTCAGCCGGGTTCAAATACCTACCAGCTTGGGGGGTGCAGGAAAGAGAAAACAATAACAATTTTTGGGCATAAGCAGAGGACCATGTAATAGACTAGATCACTCCAGAACACCCATACCATATGGTGTCATGTTCAGCATATAAATCCGGGGAAGACAAAGGAAGAGGGGGACATTCTGCATGATGCTATTTGTCTTCTCAAGTCACCACGACACATGAGGGAGCCCTTCTTTCCTGAGTGTGGCTGAACACCTGCCTGCCCATGGGAAGTGGGGAATGTTTTCATCTCAATCTATGAGTTTTCTCACTTCTTCTCTTTGGGTTCTTTCCCCCATCTGCTTTGAGGAAGTGAGCAAATGGGGGGCTTAGTTGCCATCAGGGGCTAAACCATGACATCTGTAAGTGAGGTATATATTATAAAGATAAAAATCGATGTCAAGAAACACAGTTTACAGCTGAGTCTATTCTGATAAAAGTTATTTTCAAAAGTGAATCTGCCAGTGTTCATTTGGAAGAAACTTGTAGTTTCAGTTTAGGCGTCCAGTTCACTGACAATCATACAAGTAGTGAATGGACCACAGATGCTCAGTGTTTATACTTCCTGATCAAGATCCAATTAAAAGCTTACCATCTGCCATAAATCTTTGTCTCCATAAAGCTTTCAGTACAAGTGACGTGCATTAGTATTCAAGCTTTAGCCCATCTTTCATTTGTTGTCAAGTTATCCAAACATTCCTTTACTAGGAGTTTTAAAAAATCTGCAAGAGTTTGTTTGTCTGGTTGGTTTTTTTTTGTTTTTACTACAGCCAGAGGTTCATAGGTTCTTTCAAAAAGTTGATTTGGAATATAACTCAGTTATTATCAAGTAACATTGATAACCGCATTGTAGATTTGGCAGATTTAAGACCAATGAGAATTTTATAGAAAAATACTGATTGGGAGGATTTCAGAAAAGTATCATAAATGAAAATTCTTTGGCTATGAAAACATSCGAAATCTTTTGTAAATATTTTAATCCAAAGTGAATGCTTCGAGATGTAGAAGATTTTGGCATTTATTTTCTATAAATAAATTTTAAATGTTAGGGTATTAATGCTTTTTCTACAAAATATCTTATTTTTTGGAAATCAGGATATGAACTTCTATTAGTTTAGTAGAGTAAGAACTAGATTCTTTTGGTTAAGCCAAAAACAACATTTGCAGGACAGGAAGATATCCCAGAGGATTACTAGGAGTTCAGAGCCCTTCTGGGAAGGCAGCTAGAATGAATCAGCTTCCTCTATGGCATCCAGATATGCTCACTCATAGAAAATTGAGATAATTTCATATGTGATACTCCATGGTGATTCCTGCACAGACTGGAGATTCATAAATTGTAACACACAGAATGAGTGCACAGCTTCAGGTGTTTTCTTTAGTAAACTTGAAAAAGATGTGTAGTTATTCTTCTATGCTGGTCAAYAAACTGTAATATTCTTCACAATTTAACAACTTCCTGTAACTGCAGGAAAGGCTTCAATTATTCTTTTATTGGAAAATATTTTTTAATTTCCTTCCTCCATACTCCCATGTTTTTTGCCTTAGAGAAGAGAAGGATAATGCAATATAAGTCAAAGCCATCACTGCAAGGGTATTGAATAGTAAAATAGAATTTCAAGAATAAAATGTTTTCCTAGAATAGTATGTAAATATTGCAATTTATAGTTGAAAGAAATAAAAAGATCAGCATGAATGGCATGAATGAGAAATAAATATCCACACCGAATCTGAAAATATGACCATTTTTTAGTATTACTAAACATACCAAGGCATCTGTCACGGCTGGAGTGGTAACTTCAGACAGTTTACCAGAGACGCCCTGCCATTGCGCCACGAGGTGCAGAGACTCCTTTGCTTTCCAATCTCCTTCTCAGAGAAGAGCATGGGTGTGGCCAGATCCAATCTTAGCCCCAGACTTTGTCAATGATTTAAGCAACTTTGTGTCACAAGATTAAAGACAGCAAAACAGATATATTGTTATAAAATTAATTATTTATTATGACAARTGATTAGACAAAATGTCTTGATCAGAATTATTTACTAGACAGTATGAAAACTAAAACTGCTAGTAGTGTATAATATAGCGYAGTGCACTATATCAATGCAATTATATTAAAATTAGCAAAAGGAAACAATTAAGTAGAAAGTGATATAACTCACCATATGTCTGCTGGTGGGCAGATCTCTTTCTCTTAACCCGCAGAGTATCCCTGGGGGCATTCTCTACTCAAGGGAGGAATCTTCACGCACACCAAAGGAGAATATGTAAGAAGAACCTACCAYATGAACGTGGACTTTTACAGTGGAAAGTGATATGACTGCCAGTCATACGTCTCCAGGTCAGCTTAGCAACTTATCTGCCCAATCTCTGCCTCACTATCAGGAGGTTAATTCAGAGTTAGTTGTCAGACTGGATTTAGCATAATGAACACCAAGACCAGCACATAGTGCCCCCCGATAACTTTGCAAAGAGGACATTGTCCAAATTGCTTGACCACATTCCAGGGCAGACCAGCCAAGGCAGAGCATTCTGATATAGCATCTTAAATGAAAGAAGAAAAGATACTGATACACAGGTATGGCTTCAAGCAAAAAACACTTTGAAAGTTCAAGAGCTCAAGTCTACAACGTGTTCTTTAGGTTCCTGGATCATGGAGCAGAATCCTAAGTCTGTATTAGCAGTGTTACTTCTAAAACCACAGTATTAGTATTAGACATCCCAAAGAAGATCTTAAATAGTCTTCCGAGAAAGACATGGCTGCAGGAGCCTTTCTTCCTTAATATCTTGAGTATGAAGTACTGCTGTTCCCAGAATAATCCTTCACTTCTTATGAACATTATTCACAGCACTTTGGTTGAAAACCTGAGCATCCTCCAGTGGTCAGTCCCACTGGTCTGATAAAAAGCAAGGGCCCTAGTCCCAAGATTGTCAACACAGGTAAACGCATTATAGTCATTTTCCGTGCCAAAAAAATATGACACGATGACTCCAGTTTCCTGTCTCTAACTTCTTTATTCTAAAATATGTATAGAGAGMACTGTATGACAATAATATTTTAGATGTAACAAATCATTGAGAAGAAAGATGTGAAGGTATAACTCCATAAATACTCTTCTTCACTTGTGGTTCTTCCGACATGCTGAGAAGCCTTGACATATATGTATGCACACATATATACGGTTCTTCTCCCTACCCCTTAGTACTTGATTTCCATAAAAGTGCAATGAGACAGAATTTTTATGAGAGCAATTTACCCGGCTAGCATCTGAAATTCTGGGGATTTTACTTTGTTAGAAATTTAATTCTGAACCTGGATTATGAAGTAAAGAGGCAAACAGGATCTTTAAATTGTGTTTAGTAAAGACTGTTAGTGTAGAAACAGGATAGAAGGTTATTTTTCATAATTAGCTATTCAGTAGAACAGGTTATGCTTCTTATCTCCCAAAGGTAGCATGCACAGTGTAACTCTGGGTTTTTTTTAAGAAGCCCAAATTACAAATTCATAATTATTCACCTTAAGATCAAATGTTGGCATGAAGTAATTTTTCTCTGGGTCCTTTATGAAATTCGATGGCTAAGTTTTTTTGCTTTCATCAAACCTCAAGTATATTCAAACCGACATATGCTTTCTTTCAGTGTTTTGCCTGTAGCAGATATGTATAGTATTCCCTTGGCACTGGCAATTTAATTGTCAGAAATCCATTTTCTTATTCTGTGTTGCTGTAGTTTTATTTCCCCTAAATACAAAGCTTTATCTGGAGTAACGTACGCAACCTTTTCAGTATGCTGTTAAAATACCATATTAATAGAATTCACAATAGCTGTGAACACTAAAGAAATTTAATTCTTAAGGTAATCACTGATCTTGTGTGATATACATGACACACTAAATATGATTTTATTTGTATACTGTTACTTGTGTATTTTTAAGTGAATCTGTTTATATTTCTTAGAAATTTTGTATTCAGTTGGAATAAGTTTACCCGGTCTATAAAAACTATTCTAAAACCTAAAATGTGACTAAATTTTGTATGCAAAAAGAATTAATGCTCTTTCAAAACTGTCAAAAATATGTCTTTCTTAATCTTTTTCTTTAAAGAGTAATAATATTGAACTAGGAATATCCATATTGTCTAATTTTTGTTCACATTATATTCTTCTGTCCAACTTAAACCTCATTTTTATTTTCACTTCTTACTGAAATATAGAATACTCTGTGCAAGAGAACAGATAGAGTACACTGTTGAAAGCATAATAAAGTGACAAAAAATCATTACAATATATTTTCACTAAGTAGCCTTTTTCTTAAAATTAAGGGCTAGGGTAGCATAGTGGATCTTTAATGCCTAATTTGACAAAGAATTCCCTAAGTGCAAAAGGGCACCCAACACTTGCCTTCTGGCTCTTCCCCATAATAAGCTAGACTTCTCCACTGAAGAAGTACCCTACCACCCAACTGTAAAAGACCTTAGCCTAAAAATGTTCAGTTGAACTCCCAGTTTCTGATCCTTCCTCCTCCAAAGTCCATCTATTTTATTTAGTTGTTCATTTTTATTTAACCATGGTCTATTACAAACATAAAATATTTACATAAACAAAGACAGAAAATATATAACGCATGCGTGTGCTCAATATACACAGATGATAATAGRAGCTAAACATTAGGTATACTCCTCCTTTATCTGTATGCCGTACCACTGTATTATGAACTTATACACCCATTAACAAAAAGTACTTTATTATATTATTTTAATGTACAAAGCATCACTTTGTTCTGTCATTTTGCTTTCACATTTGACCACACAGGTTTTGTGAATATAGTTTCCTAATCTGTATATTTATCTTTGTTGTTATTCCAGTGGCTTTCTGGCTTATAGTGACTCATCATCTATCCCATATGGACATTCACCTCCACGTACCACCTTTCCTTCAGTCACACAGCTTTTTTATCATATGGTTACTCTGTTTCATTCTGTCAAATTTGTAGAAAGAGTTCACAGAAAGAAAGGTTTTCTCATGTACTGTTGCTATAGCCATCTTAACATCTAGTAAACTGGCATTTTTTTATTGGTTTTGAGACACAGCCAATGATAGTCACTATATTTTGATTTTACAGGGGTAATATTTTACAGTGAGCGTTCTGTGTTTAATGATTGCATGTGTTAAGACTGTAAAGTACTTTGTCATAATTAGCAGCCTGTGTCTCTTCCAGCAGTGGGAAATCTGAGTACCAGGAAAATAAAGAGATTAATAAAAAAAACCAAATAAACAACCTCTTAGGAAAGAAGAATGACTTGGCCACTACAGAAAAAATACATAGTTCATAATTATACAGCAACTGGACTCAATYAATTTTCTAATTAGAAATCAGAAAACATTACTTGAAGGAAATACTCTTGAAAGTACCATTGCATAATTATGATTAGATTCTAAGAAGCACTTACCTTGAATTTTGTGACACTCAATGATTAACACCTTTGAAAATTCCATTTATTATTCATCACAATTGAGATGAAAAAGCAGTCTGCAGTGTCCATGAGACATTGCCATATACGTAGAATACCCTGAAACCACAAAAGACTATTATTTCCTTAATCTGCACATGTTGGGTGGAATCTACAGGAAAGCAAGGGGATTCTTTATGAGGACACATAGTTWTAGGTTTTTCTCTGGAAATATGAAGTAGAAATAAAACATTGTTTTCATACCTGAGAGCAGTGATTTGGATCATTTCTACGAAGAGTGGAGGTACTTACTGATGCAATCGCAAATACAATAGCACAAGTTCCCTTTTTTAGACTTTYACCTCCTCATCCCATATTGAGGTTACTGTAGGAGCTTCTGACCTTTGTGTAAATCCCTAATTCTTTAATAACCACTATTTATTATCTTTAAAAGTAAAAAGTAAATAAAATTTTTCTGAGATCCACCTAATTTAACACTGTAAACTATAGATAAATTTTAATTAAAAAAGCTCTTAATCACAAATATTAAAAGTGGACATGACATTTATACCATCATTAATAACTTACCTGAAATACTTCACATCAACCTAAATATGCTGAAATGTTGAGCCATAATTAGACATGAGAATGCAATTTATGGCAATGCTACACCAAGTTATAAAGTTTTCTTTCCAGCTAGAGGTACTCTTCTTGCATCCTAAATCTAAAATGTCAGTATAAATTAGTTACTGTTGCAACATAAAATAGAATATTCTAGCTTCAGGTCTGCGATTAAATATGCATCTTCCAACTTTAAAAAAAAAGACATTTCAAAATAAAAAAATATTGGCTCCAACTTTTTCAATTTCCATGTTGTATTAGATGCCAGAAATGACTTAGAAAATTATAGCCTCTGGATAAAGCAAAATGTATACAAACTGCTTCATTTTACATCTCAATAAAGTCTAAGTTGACTGTATTAATCAAGTGGAGGCAGTCATCATGGTAATCAAATAGACACCTTCTAGCTGACCTTGCAGATTTTTTTTACTAATGGGCTTAAGGTTTTCTGAAATTATGTTAATCCTCAGTAGGAGTGACGCAGGTCATACTGTACAGCACTGCAAGTTGCTAAGTCAGGGGGAAAAGGAAAACAGCATCTCAAATACCTCCAGGTTTTACTACGGGCAGGAGACATCCATTGGTATTTTTTATCTCATCATCCCTAAAATCAGCAGACGTTTCCAGTCTATTTCTACTTCACCTCAGAAAACAACACCTGTAGCAAARTAAGAAAATATGCACTGCTTTTCCGCATTACAGAATAAATGAATGCATAAAATTAAGATTTCAAGAGGCATGCAGTGGCCTACCCTGTAAGTATATATGCTGTTTCCATTGTTGATATGATGAGTAAACAATTTCCTCCTCACTTTCTTTGTCAAATACACCCTAAATTCTAGGGGGGCTGCCTTGAATTTGTGTTTGGTGGATTTTTTTCCGCAGGCATTCTTATATGTAAATATCCATCTTCCATTTCTTTGCCACCCAAGAAACACCTAAATTGGAYAGTTTCAGTTTTTTCCCATATTTCGTTCTGTTTGCATTGTCTTTTAAAATTTCTTTCCTTTTTTGTGTGTCATGGTTCTTTATTTCCACTCTGACTTCCTTTGACTTTGCAATTCTCTTTCTGTACACTTGAGAGGAACCAATTCAATTTCTAGCTATGCCTCAACATCCTAAGATTGCCACGTGCAGGAGGCAGCTAAGAAAATGGAGGAGCCCTGTCCCCGGGGGACTTCGCCTGACAGCCAACCAGGASTGGGCTGCAAGCCGCCCCTCTGGCGGGCGGGGTAAATCCCCGGACGCCCGGGAAAAAGCACATCAAGGCAGTCGACTGCACCACGAGGGGCTCGCCATGTTTTAGTTTCTTGGGAGCAGGAGTTTGCCCGCAGGTTCAGCTCGGGGTCCCCCCACCCTCCCCACTCGCTTTTCGCTCCCTGCGGTCCTGCTCCTTCTCTGCCTCTGTTCCTGTCCGCACCCCCGAGGCAGCCCGTCGCCGCGACGACCTGCTCCGCCGCCTCGCCTGCTGACGCAGTGTTCCGAGCCGCCGGTTCCTTGCCTGTTCTTCGCCGACGCAGCAGCCGGCAGCCCGCAGCCGCCTCCGCCATGAGCCCGCCGACGGCCGCCGCCCGCGCCTCGCCCCACGCCGCCGGCAGAGACACGCAGCCCGCCGCGGGTTGGAAGCCGCACCGAGCCACGTGGACGCCACAACTCGCAGTGCGCTTCGAGCGGACGATGGCAGGGCCCCCGGGATTCTGGTGGTGACGTTCTGTCCGTTCTTCTCCCTTTCTTTCTCCCTTTTCTATCCCCTCTTCGGCAGGGACGTTTATTGATAAACAGTTTTCAGATGTAATATTGCTGCGTGTGCTCTTGATTTTCGTCCGAGAAATCATCAAAAGAACCCCTCCCGACTTCCCTTATATCGGGACAGGACAACTCCTTTTTTTAGTGGCCATTTTTCACTTCCTTGTATTTTTTCTACTCTTAACCGATGATTTTTTTATTCCTTTTGTTGTTATACATTCTGCTGCCCTTTTTTTTTAATATATGTACCTTTCTTTGTCTCCCCGTTGGCATTTTTTTGTTATCCTAACAGCAGTAAAACATTGCCATACTTTATCGTATTTCACATACAATAAAAATACCTTCACATAAAATAAAAATGCCTTAAAAATGGACTGCTTTCACAAAAAGTATGGTGGGGTCTGTTTGCAATATTATGTAATTGTTCAAAAATTACTGGTTAAGGAAAATTATTAGAATAACCTAAGATACTGTGTGCTTTAGTGCATTTTGTATCCCTTCACTGTCATTGCTGCCAGGAAAACTAATTAAAACCAATAAAATCTAAAGGTTAATATATACTCATAGTTCAGCTAGACAATGTAAGAGCTGTCCAAGAAACTTGGATAACACCTTAAAATATTTAAAAGTCGAAAATGAGCCAGAATTTACTGTCCTTATCAGTCTGCTTCATAACTATGGTGACTTATGTTAAGATACAACTATGTTAATAATGGTATTTCTGTATTAAGTCATCTGTTTTGACAGGTTTTCTGAAGGACTACTTAATCTCTTTTCCTTATTAGATAATGTGATACTTTCTTTATGAAACCAAGTTTCAAAAAAAATTTTAAGACTTTTGCATTTTTTTTCTGTAAGTTCTATTAAGTGTTTTGTTTTTGTTGACCAGAACCAAAAAAGAACCGGTTGTAGCAATATTCATTCCATTATTTTGTTTTTGGAGACCAGTTATGTACTTTATAAAACCCTAACTCCTGTAGGTGTATGTCTGCTGTGTCTGTGAAATCCTAGCTCCCCCAGGATTGACTTGACCTCAAGCTAGAGTGTACTCTGAAGAACATCACTTTACACTACTGCTGAAAACACTTCCTAATGTATGCTTTTCATATACCTGCATTGTATTATTATTATATCTTTCAAGATAAAACTCTGAAACATCATCAATTCAATTAAAATAATCTGKTTTGGGTTGAGAAATAAATGAGATTCAAACCTTTGCAGGCATTTCTAAATTGATTTAGTTTTCATGTATAAATTTTGTTTACGTTACAGTCAAGTACCAGAGWGTTTATAATTTTTTGCCTGCTCTTTTAGGTGCAGCTTTTGTATGCTCTTAGTCATAGCCACAGAAGGGAAAGATAAAAAATGTTTATTTTTAACCATATGGACAGTTCTRCAGAATCAATTGAAGAAACTGATGCATTAAACTAAGCATATATTTATTGTTGTCAGCTTTAGGTCCTGGTTATTGTATGGTAGGTTTCTTGGTGCAGTTCTGTGTGAATATGTTCARGTTATAACAGATAAATGTTTTATAGTTGTCTAAACTTGTTAAGAAAATGTCTAAATATTTTGGTTTATTCTGGATAGCTTTATTTAACCCCTGTGTGAATAGATGAATAGTGCATGGRTAATTATCAGAGCTGAGGCTCGACTCAACAGTATTTAATCCATGAATTCATCTCCCTATGGAAAGAAATTACCTTTTGCAGCACCTAGAGTAATTTCCTTGCCATGGTACATCAATTCTGACCTTTTCCCTATATCCACCCCCAAAGTATATGAGAGCATGTAGGACTSCTTCAGGACACACCATAATTTTCTCTGTTATCTATGAATTCAGTGGATTCCGGCAGGTATTCAAAGCTTGAAGTCTTAGGTTTCTGCTTTCAAACTTCTACACCATTTTCTAACTATGAAGAGGAACTCATTTCATAAAATGAATTCAAATTCAAAAATAGTACTGCTTTCCATTTGAAATATGGAAACAGCAGGTTAAGTCAGTATAAAATATCTTATAATTTCGTAAAAACAAGAGTCTGGTTCTAACATACCTGTTTACATGTAAAGAAACAAAGATGTTCTATGATTTCTGTGGAGCTCAATGTTTCATTTGTTATACCTGTCCAGTTTCACTACTACAACTCATGGTTGCATTTCCCAACTTACATACTCTGGTGCATGAATCCCTCCAATCTAGAAACCTTCTTATTCTTCCAGCGCAGCTACACCACCTGAAGTCACAACTTCCATTCCTCAAGAAGTTGTCTCAACAGTGAAGCTAGATCAGACCTGGAGAAGGGATGGAAAAAAAGGAGCACTTTTAATCTCTCTTAGTAAAATACTCTTCAGCAAGAGATTCAAAATTCATGGATCCAGAGAGAGACAAATGATGTAATTTCATGGCAATTTTCCGTGAAGGAAGGTAATAACAGCCGTTTTCTTTCTAAATTACTTCTACTTTGTTTCCAGTGCCTAATCACTGTAAAATTCTCAACCAGTTTCAGGAACAGAATCCAGCAGACTCTCACCCTGCCTGAGAGGTTGACTGCTCTCTCTTCCCCCAGACTGGCACCCATCCATTCTTTTTGCTCAGCTGCACAACAGCAAAGTCCTGCCAGACTGGGCCTTTCTGAGCATAGAGAAAGGAGGGAAAGCTAATTAACTAGCACTTTAATTAATTTACTTTAGAATTTAATCCGAAGTTCAGAAGCTTTTGAAAACAGCTATATTAGCAAAGCCACCTAGTGGAGATAGAGTTTGAACTAGTAGTATCTCTTCTTTCCTTTGATCAATTAATGTTACCAAATACCACCAGAAAGATTGCTGGGCTTTAATTGTATCAGCATGGATAGAAATTTTTTTCCACATTTGTAACCATCTTAACTGCAACTTTTGACAGTTTATTAAAGTGAACATTTTAATAAATCTATATGATCATACACAAATGGAAGACATGACAAAGTGAGAATCTGGGGGAAGAAAGCTTGTTTCCTCAAATAAACAGRATAGCTTACATTTTTATTCTACTGCAAACTGATCTACAAAAAAGAGATTTTCACTATCAGAGCTCTAAAATTTACATGTTAAATATAAAAGAGAGTCTAAGCCTGAAGCAGCTACTTTCAATACAGTTCCTAAAGATGTCAGCTGGTTGTATATCTTTGCCCAGTTTATCCACTTGTGATCCAAGAGCCTAAAACCTGTTTTTCGTTCTTTAAAGTGCTGCCTCTAGGAAGATTTTCTGCAACTTAAAAATAACTGTCATAATGAATGAAAAAATGTATACTGCTTATTTGTATTGCAATATATTAAGAACAAGTGCTCCAAATATTAGTTCTTTTAGCAGATAAATAGCCGTTTCGGACTAGAAAGTTTAACGTTTTCATTTGAAACGTTACCAGGGCACTTCTCCGTGTACTTACCAACATCAGTGCCTTAAGACACAACTGGTTTCACTTGTCAGGTGCATCAARAGATGTTTTTCTGCATTATGTCACATAGTTAATTTCTGGCTTCAAGTCTAGCAGTTTTTCGCATTAACATCCACACTTTGTCATTTCTGTTATTACTTAAGGTTTCTGCTTCCCTCTTCCCAAATTCAGTGCACAGGAGAATGAAAAAACACTTAACTGAGAAAGGAGAAATTATTTACTGTCCAGGAATATATTGGAAAAATATTTGGACGTATTTTTCCTGGGAGAAAATTACTTCAGCGCAAAGTAGCAGAAGTCACGTCTATTAAAAGAGTACCACATTATGCATCTATGCACTGTACTCAAGGATTAAGTTAGTACCATGAATTTCCTGTAGTAAAGATTAGTCCTTATCTGAAACCACTTTCCCCATTGCAGGAATAGTTTCCCACTCTGTTAATAGGTACATTTTAAAGTACTATATGTCACCTTAGCCATTGCGCTTCCTAGTGTGGTGTCACAGAGCACTTTACTCCAGGAGACACCAAGGGCAGACTGCACTGAAAGGGGAGACAGGAGTGACAAGAGTGGCAAGGCAGCGATCCCACCAGCAAGGGACGCTGTCCCAGAGTAAATATGCAAGAAGAGCAGAGGTTTCAGTGTCAGAGGCCAGAGAACAGCCCTGTGATTGCCAGCGGTGTCCATTCAAGTCCAAAGCCAGGCTAGGAACCAAACTCAAAAAATCCAGCTCAGGGACAGCAGGTACGGTTCTGAGAAGAGGTACAGATGTGACATCACAAGGACACAGAGCAAGGGCCTGAGCCTGAATACAGCTCCCAAGCAAAGGGAACACAGACTCCACAGCTCCTTCTGACAGCTCACCTTTGTGTCAGAGGTTTGGTCCCAGATGATACAGCTAAGGAAAATCAGGCCTGACCTTTAGTATGAGTAGCCAACAACCCAAGAACAGCAGGAAGATGTTACAAGGCATCTTGGTCTATGCAGGGCCCTGAAACAGTATTTAACTGCACAATCTCTTTAGTGATGTAGATTATTGTTTTTGAAAAATACATAAGTAGGTTTGGTGTCGGGAATAGTGGTGGCAGAGTAAGCTTACTGGAGCACAAGCTCAAAATCAATGAGCTGAAGGTCTGGAAGACAGCAGAAACCATCGCAACTGGTAGCTGATAAGCTACAATAAGAAAATAAATGAAAATTGCTGTTTTAAGCTCTGATCTGTGGGAAAATTATAAATGGAAAGAAATGAAAACATAATCCAAATATAAAGAATTAAGTGTGTGGAGGCCAGTGAGCCTGCTTACAGAAGGACCACGAGAGTCCCCTGAAGGGAGGAACCTTAGGTAACTCCGCAGGTTAGGGTGACTGAAAAGGCCTCTCCCAGGATGCTTTGTTTCACTGTGTTAATGTACCTCGGTGCTGTTTCCTTGGTTGGCCCGTTGGCCTCCCTGCCCCTTTCTACCCTACATGTCCCGGTTCCAGAGGCTTTTCCCTTCCCCGTGCCCCCATTGGCCCTTGTTCCCTCGCCACCCCCCCAGTCATTCCCATTGGCTCCCACACCCCAACCCCTCCTGTGTACCACCCCTGTACCCTCAGATTATTGGTCCCTGATGCTCTCCCCACCCCTACCGACCCCGTATATAACCCTGGACCCTGCCACGCGCCCCGTCTTTTGTCACTGAGAACCTTCACGTCTTCGCAGTAAAGTTCTTTTGTGGAACCTCATATGGAGACCCTTCCTGCCTCTTTGCCGTCAATTCAGCTTGTAAGAGAAGCTATCCGGTGTGTCTGTGTTTGTGTAAGTGTGTTTGCCCTGCCAAGCAGCTTCCCTGGAAACGCTCTCGGAAGGTCGTGGCACTCCACCATCCAGCATGCCGGCGATATAGGTGCTCAAAATATGTTCTGTATGTAAAAATCCTTCTAGGAGAGGTGGTTTCTAAAGAAAATATGATCACCAAAACCAAGCAAAATATTTGTGTTTCAGTACTGATTTGTCTCCATCTCTGTCCTAACTGAGCCTCCCAAAACATGAACATGTTCTTCCTGACAGCATCCCAGTAAAAAAATCATAGACTCATTGAACCATATAATGGTTTGGTTTGAAAGGGACACTTAAGATCAGCTCCAGCCCCACTCCTCCCACACTTCTGCCATGGCCACAGACACCTTCTACTAAAATAGGCACAAAAATGTTACTCAATACACTCTGAATAAAACCGGTAAGCACGGGAAGACTTACTTGCTCAGTGGTAAAAATGAGATAAGGGGCAGAAACAGACACAGACTTGCCCCTAAGGTCTCAGATGCTGTGAGCACTGCAGGACTTCCTGGAGTTAGCAGCACTGACAATTAACTCACCACACTTTTGTCAAAAAATACTGTAAGATTATTACAAATAAAGTAGTGTAAGGAAATAAATATTTTGTTTCATCAGTTTACTTCCTTCCTGAATTCCTACATACATAGTGCAAGAGCAGCTAGAAAATGATTCATCTGATCAGACATATAAAGCTCCAGTAAAGTTAGTTACCAAGATACCGAGACCAAACTAGGTGTTACTCACCAGTACTATTTGCCACAAGCTATTAATGATGTCCAAAACCAGTCAGGTGTTCATGGCCTTACCAGGCGCATTCCTGTGCATTGACTTTGGAGAATCTTTCATGCATGCAGATCTCCAAAGTAAACAGTAAAYGTGGTAAATATCTTAGTTTATTTCTCTTCCTCTCAGAAAGACAATGGAGAAAACTTTTTTGTACAACCATAAAAACTGCAATTAGTTTCTCCAGCACTGTACTTTTAAAACAGTTCACAAAAATTAGCGACCAGATTGTGTGAGGTACTTGGCAAGCTGGGTACTTGGGTTTTATGAAAATCCAGATTCTTTTTAATTGCTGAAGCAAAAGATAATTTCTTTTGAAAGTCTGGTCTATAGTCTATGTGCATATTGAATGAGTCATTTTAACCTTGGTGTACAAACTTGTGGCAATGATTCTATGTAATTTTATATTGAAATTCTATATAATTATTCTCAGTATTTTCATGATTTCAGGGCTAAGGAGGGCAATATATGACCTAGACATTTTTGCCTCATACATTAGGCCAAGAAATTAATCCAATATTTTTTATAAAATAAATTCCATTAGCGTTATAGCATGTATTTAGTTATGTGTTAGAGTGCTGCAACAGTACCAATAATCCCAGTATAAAAGCAAGGCAGATAATACTGGAACATGAGTCAGTGACTTAAGAGCTTGAGACACCAACATAAAACAGGCAGATTTCAAAAGACTGTTTTATGTCAAAGACTCAAATGAGTTAAAGGAATCTGTAACAATTTCTTGACTGAGTATGAAAATTGAAAGAATATTTTATTATTGTTCTAGAGTTTATTAACATTATGAAGAGAGAGAGAGGACACATTTCACTTACAGGACTGTTGCATTTGTTAACAGAATTTGACTGCTGTGCAAATGAGCAAAACAATGTCCGTTTTATCAGTTTTATCCTTTTTGTGCAATTGGGGCCCAGTCTTGATCTGTAATTTAATGGTATTTTGCTACTGTGTTCTGGGACACCTAGGGAAGATCTTCATTAAAAATCCATATAAGCACATATTATACCCCTGGAAAAGTACAGTCATTTATCTGAAAATATTACACCTGTTCAGAGCACCAGGTTGGAGGAGCTGTCAGAGGGTTACAAAGGTTATTATAACACGAATGCCACCTTCTGTAGCATTTTTAGATTTGCAATGAAACTGCTAGTTAACTCAGCTGCAACAGGAGAGCAGATACCCATTAATGAGTACAGGGGTCAGACTATCATCCTGCAGGGGCACGTGTCAGTGATTTACCAATTACAGCAGGAACAGTAGTTCAGACCACGTGGACAATTTCTGTGTTAGAAAAGCTGACGGAGTGAGGCATAGATGAATTTTGGGCTTGGGAAATCTCAGCATTCTTGTAAAGGGAAATGATTCTGAAAATTTTACGCAGAATTTTGATGTGAGATGCTGCCGCTTGCAACTTGCAAAGTATTTTTGCTAAGGGGTACAACACAAGGCTGCAATATTTCAGCTAATACTGAAACAGTTCAACAGGAGAATAGTAGGAGTATTTTTTTTCCAAATAGAGCCAGTAGGTTTAAAAATAAATCCTCACTACATTCCATTTTTACTCTTATGGCCATATATGGATAATAGATATATGAACTTTCATAAAACATATGGTAGCCATATGTGACAGTTTAGAGGCATCACCACATTTTAAAAAATCAGTCATCCTAGTGGGAAACACCACTAGATCCTAATGTACAGGGTGGTTTGACAGAACTATTACGCCCTACTCCAATCTTACTTCCAAAGTGACCATTCACAAACTGTTCACATTGGTCCATAATGCTAATCTGTGAATTTTTCATTGGCACAAAATAATCCATGTTACATATTTCCCTGGACATTTTGTAACTTCTCTGATTACCTTAACCTCTTCTTCTCACCTTGTTACTGTTGAACGTGTAAAAGCCTTGCATAAGCTGGCTTCAAACTACCATTCTAACAATTATTGTTTTATGTAAATGTTTAAAAGGGCCCCAAAACTAATGTTACTTCTATTCTACTTGGACTTAGATCTTGAATCTATAGACCTTTTCCCTACTGTCGCGTCCCTCTGTGGGAACGCGGGGAGTTCTTTTAAAACGGATCGTCCAGGACAAAATTAATTCAACTGAGACAAATATTATAACTGAGAACCATTTATTGGAAACAAAAAGTGTGTACTGAAAGGTAACGGAAATGACAGGAAACGAGGAAGGAAAATTGAAAGGAATGGGGGAGGGAGAGAGAGAGAGAGGAGACAGGGAGGAAAAGCGGGCGTTACCCCCAGAGCCTTCGGGCTGTGCTGTTGCGGTCCAGCCGGCAGGTGGAGCGTGCGCTCCCCGCCGGGGGAGCCTGCGCAGCTCCGGAGAGGCGCGGCTGTCAGGGCGAAGCTCCCGCGGCGACGGGCGGCCGGACACCACGGGAGTGGGGGCTCGGGCAGCGGGTGCAGCACCCTGGACAGGGTCGTGGCGGGATCGCGGCGGCGGGCTGGACCGGCGAAGCAGTTGGAAGCAGGCGACTCAGCCGGGGCAGGAGCAAGGCAGGCAGGGTGTCGGGCAGGAACGCGGAGAGGCAGGGCAGGCGAAGGCTGGAGCAGGCGAGGGAGGTAGCAGGGCAGGTGTCTGGCCAAGTGTCCAGCAAAAGACTTAAAAATCAAAAAGGACCAAAAGSGGGGGAGAGGCAGAGAGCGAGCTCTACAGCTTGTACCACAGTTACGTTTATACGCCCTGGCTGCTCCCGGGGGCTGCTTGCTGACAGGGGGGCATTGGCCCAGTCCAATGTTCCATTGCAGTCCATTGGTGGAGATCTTTCACCACCCGATTGGAGAACCCTTCTGGAGGGCAGTGTCCTCCGTGGTCTCCTACTGACTGCCAAGTCCATGAAATGGCTGCCAGGCGAAGTCTCCCTAGAGACAGAGCCTGCCTCCATCTTCTCCCGGTTGCCTCTTGCATGAAGCACAGTCCCTCCCCCACATAGCTCTCACAATCGAATGTTGAGACAGATTAACGTGGAACTGGTTCCTCACACCTACATTATATACAAACATAAAAAAAGTGTAACTGCAATGCAAATCCTGAAAAAGGCGCAAACAGAAATATTGCAGTGAAGTTAAAGTTGAGTATAAATCCTTGAAATCATTGCACTCAAGTAAAAGAACTCTGTAAGGTTGAAATTCAGAAAGGAAAAGCCTGAAGGTTTCATGAGATGAAAATCTTCAATTGGAAATTCCAAAACCAACCCACTTACTCATTGCAGTCTCACTTGCAGCAGTGTAATGAATGCTGGCAAACAGTAAATCTAATGCAATATTTAAAAATTAAAAAAAATTAAAAGGAAGTTTATTTAAAAATAAATCATGTACTTTTCCTATGATTGTGTTCCCTAGGGTGAAATTCGGTTCATTTGCAAAACACATTGTTTGGAGTGAGTGGAAGGTAGCATCTTTTTTTTGCTGAGGAAAAAAAAAAGTCTGGATCTTGATAGTTGTTTTTATTCCCTCTGAAACAGAAGTAGAGATCTCAACATCTTCTATCTTTAAAAAAATCAATTGYCTTTAATATTGTAGAATAAAGATATCTATGAGGTCTTTAAGACATTTAAGAATTACTGTTGCATAATGTCTTACCATTCCTAGTGTGTGTTCCTTAATTGAATGTCTAAGGTGAAGAGAATACATTTGGATATAATGATCCACCTAGATATAGAAGATCCAGGTTTTCACCTTTCATACACTTTAGATAAAGTAGGAAATTTAAGGTATGTTTTCTGTATCTCAGCTACAGAGTTAGACTTTCAATGAATAATTGCCTGCCTCAAGAGAGAAAGATCCAAGAGAAAGGTGCTACTCTGGTTGAGTCATAGTGCATAGCTAATACAAATCTCTTTCAAACCAGCTCACACTCAGAAAAGGACTAAATATTAAACAAATTCCCATGCTTGATACTTATCTTAGATCTACCTTTTCAAAAGGTTGGCCTGGTAACATGTTCGTGTATAAAGTACTTGTCAGCTGTGTCAGTGCTCTGTCAACACGACAGGCGTTGTTCAAAGCTTCCTGCTTTCCAAGAGAAACAGAAAGCAAAAATAGCAGAGTCAAATCCAAGGATGTAGAAATAATTCATAATTAGTCTCTCAAAAATACAGTATTGTTTGCAGCTGAGAGAAGAGTAAATAAGTGTATCCGTGCATAAGCTAAGAGAACAGCTGCTGTTACCGGCAAATTAGGATGTTAAACCCCAAAACAATGCAAGCATTGCTTTAAAGCAAGAGTAAAGCAGTGGAATGTGACTCCCAAAGCAGCCGTATGGTCATTAGGGATTTACTGTGCTTTACTTTTCCGCTATTAGGGAAAGGATGTATCAGGTAGCAGATAGCTCATGTGCCAGTTAGATATGAAAAGGGTAAATTCTGCAGGGATGTTTGCCAGAAAGCAGTAAATTAAGCTGAGTATTGTTGAACTGCAGAGATGATAAGAACAAGTTGTTGCTTATTGGTTTATTTATCTGATTATAGCTGGCAAGGGAGAAATCAATACAGTTAGTCAGGGATAAATTGCAGGCTTGTTACCTAGTATAACTTGAACAGCTTGTGCAGCGATAATTAGCACAACCTCTCTTAGCTAAATTACTGTTTAAAAGTGAAAGGAGATAGAACCGATTTTCTCAACAGTTATTAGATCATGAAGAGAAACCTTGCTAACTTGAATAGATGTTACAGTTCTTCTTTATTGGAAAGAATACATACACTTTAAATTGTATGTGTACGTGTGCATATATAAACATTGGAATGCATTGCAAATGAAAGCAACAGAAAACATAATTAGAAGGAAACATTTTCTCCATCATTATTCATATATATTCAGCCAAAGTTTCAAGGTTGTTTTGAATTATTTTTCTTTATTATTAACTGAAAGTAGTAAAGTGAAGTTTTCTTCTAGATAGAAATAGAAACTGTACAATGTACAAGAAAAAGGGGCTTCAGTTCACTCACAGACATGAAGAGAAAAACTGGACTAATAGCTTACAAGAGGAGTGTGACTGTTACTGAATGAGAATCAGGGTCAGAGCAGAAATTTCATGTGCATTTTCATGAGATAAAATTATCCTTCCTGATCAAAGGAATTGTTTTACTAGAAAAAGGCTGATAATAGGAGATAATTCATGCAGGGTCTCCTGCACAGGAAAAGATGAGATGTCCATCTTAGCAAGCCCCTATGGTTGCAATGACATGATACATCTTCTCTAAATAAAATTTGCTGATCCTAAAACAAGTCCTAGAGTAATTGTTGCATAAATATAATACAATGTGATATGAACAACAGCTAAAAGAAATTTCAGGGATGATGGAGGTTTATGTTTTTGTTGTCTTGAAATTTTTTTTCGATTACGTCAATTTTCAGAAAGAAGTATAAAAACACTCCAGAATTTCTCTCCCATCCACACATGCCCAGAACATAATATGACAAAAGAATCAAGGATAAGATTCATGAAAATAAAGTCACAAAGCTACTACAGATGTATTTAACAGTAAAAAAAAAATGCTTTCCAGGGAAAAAGAGGACAAGTTTTAACCTGGAAAACATAAGAGCTTCTGCTTTGGTTGTGGGGTTTTTGTTTGGATTTTTTCATGCTTCAGTAAATATTGCTAGACTCTCCTTGTGTTCTCGAGCTAGATAACTTTGACCCAACTTTATTCACCTGTAATTTACTTTAGTTCATTGCTTATCAGCATTCTGTCTGAGAACCAATTGTTTCAAAAAAGTGATTAATAACACTTCTCCAAAGAATTCTAAAGCTATTATCTACCTGAAAATATGACAACTGGTTGGAAAAAAATATTCCTAAGGGAAAGGCTTCCCTTGAACTTGGAAAGCTGTTTCAAATGGCAGCATAAATATTTCTGACATCACATTTGAAAGGAACTGAAACTTATTATGACCTGTCTTAATACGTTGTTTTTCCAAATATTCCAAAAACATATGATTAGGAAAATCTATGTCACAGAATAATTAAAGAAATAATTCTATCAATATAAGCTTTATACAGTTTTCATCACAGACACTGAAAATTTTCAAAAGCTGTTAATAGTTCTTGAAATAAAACTGTAGTTGTGACTTGTTAATAATTTTTAAATTGCGTTAGTAATTACTTATGTGCAAAAATAATTCAGGAATAATCAAAGAGGAACGTTTTTTAGGAAGGATACACAGCTGTGAGTATTGAGAAGTAATTGAAAAAATTATTCAGTCATATTCTAGGATTATAAAAATATCTGAACATTACTGACCTTGTTTCAGTAAACTGATCTGCTACAAGTTAAAGGTTACATTCAATTTCAGAAAGAATTTTAATGAATTTTAGTGGCAAACAACTACTAAAGATTACATTTTTAAATCTGAGGAAATAATTATTGAAGAAAAAAGAATGGGTTCTTTATAACATTACATTGTATTGAAGGTTAAATAACATATATATTGCCAAGTAAAATTTTACTATAGAAATTTTTATATGGATTTAAGAGTTTTCTTAAATTAACATAGGATAAAAAGAAAAAAAAAGACAATGTTTCAAGTATTTTTGAAATAAATCTGGTTGTATGTATGTCACTCAATGATTTTATCTTGCTTCTCTGAGAAATGCTTATACAGAGATAGGTGTCTGTGAAGCAACCAAACACTTATTTTTTCTTAACAGTGCTAGAGAGGTACAGAGGTACTTACAAATGAAACATAATTCTGATCAGTAAAATCTTACTGGAATTTTATTCTCAATGAGAACAGGATAGTAAATAGCTGCATACAAAATTAGAAAACTTAAATGGCAGTATAACCATAGTGAGTTGTCTGCTTTTATCTCTTCGGGGAAGATCTAAGGGACAGACAGATATTACTCCTCTTTACAGGTATATGAAACACAGACTTGTAAAAACCAACGTGAGCAGAATCATAAGGTTTTTGTCAAATGCAAAGATCCTTTTCTACTCAAAGGAAGAGCCCTATAATATGTTCTCCTGGTTAAAACAAACAAGCAAATGATCAAACAGGATTAATTCCTATTTCCTTTCTCTCTGACTGTGATTCCATCCGGATGAAAAATGTGACAGCAAAAAGCAGAGTCTAATCCCAAAGTAAACCCCCATAATAAATGTCAACAGCAGGAAGCACTGTTCGTCTTAAATGGATGAATACATAGATAAGAATGGCTACTACAATTTGACAATGCCTTTTTTAGGGATGGCCATATTTTCTTTTTGTAAGCTTACCACTRGAAGAGGACCTTTCTTATTCCAAGGTGACTTTTTTTCCGAAGTTCCAGAAACTTCTGACAACAGCCCACCTTAATAAAATAAAATTTTACAGTCTGGATTTATAGGATTTAGTGAGTGGAGGAATAGTCCCTAAGTGACAAAATATTTCTCATTTGGTTGTATTAGCCTTGTTTCCAACTTCAGAATATGAAATGGAATGAGTATACTAGATTAAAAAAAAAAAAAAAAGATAGCCTTCAGTCCTTGGGTCTGATCTTTATGAGTATAGTATGTTTTYTGCAATTAATATTTGCATTGAAGTTAATGACCCATTAAAAGAACCAGGTACAGGTTGTTGGCAATGAGAGGAAATTATCACATCATGGGACATTTATTCAGTGTGAAGGTACTGAAAAGAAGTAAAAGCATGAAATGGAAGGATTATCTCCTTCCCTCTCAAAACACTAAGTATATAAAAAGTGTCAAGCAGCAACTTTTACTGATTTACAGCAAAGGAAATGTTACATATTTACCTGCTCAAGATGCAAATATGGAAAAAACAATTGGATTCTTGCTATGGGAAGCTGGAAGAGATGATAATTTCAGCACCTGAAGCACTTGCAAATAATAAAATTACGTACAGATACCCTAAACTCTTACTGAAGTGGAGACAAAAATTAAATCTACAGTCTAAGTCAACTAGAGACAATGATCATAGGATAGCTTCAGTAAAATTACTGTTTACCTTACAAATAACAGCCTCTGCATGTCAAATTGGCACACGAAAAGGAAAGAAACTTCCTGCAGAAATGGGTTTGTTCAGTTAATTTTTTCCCTTGCAGCTATTACACTATGTTTATTGAGGGAGAGGTCATTAGTGTTGTTTTCTTTTTTTATGATTGCCTGGTAAATACTATCCTGTGGCAGCTGCAATGTGAGCTATAAAAGACATTAGCCATGCCTTTAGAAATTTACAGGGTAAATGGACAAAAAGCAAGGGATCAATAAGAAGTCCAGAAAGTGGCACTAATTGGTGGTTTGGTTTTAATGGGATTATGCCAGCTTTCCTTATAATAATTTAGCAATTACATGCCTCCAAGAAAAGAAAATATTCAGAAAGATTAACAGGGAAGAACACTTGGAGTTTCCCTGTTTATATTGTTATTGTAAGAGGTACAGTGAATTAGCTGGAGGTTGCTGTGAGGTCTTGCCCTACAGATCTGAAAAACCTCAGAATTGTGGTGCAGTATGGGGAAGATACAGTGATTATGTGGAGAAGGAAATAACTATCAGTAAGAAAGGCTGCATTGGTATTGTTACGCAAAGAGAGACAAAGAGTAATTTGGAAAGGTGAGAAGAATCTTTGAGACATAGTCATGAAAAAAAATGAGGGAATCTGAAGACAGACTATGCAAACATGTAATAGTGAATAGATATTTTTTCAGGATCAAACAAATATGAATTTTTAATTTCTTAGCACCTACTTTTTACTGATTTTAAATAATGTCATAGAAAAATCCTATACGTTTGACTTTTTTTTAAGTTTCAAGTTTAAGTCTCTCCTGCATTTACTAAAAGCCTTTAATACTTCTATTTAAATTATTATTGAACTAGATCTTATTTCTAAACTGTTGTATTTGTTATCAGTGAAGTCTGGGGTGCTTTGTTTCACACATGATCACATAATTCATATATCTTAATGGCAATTTATCAGAAACAAACCAAGAAGTTATCACAATGCTCATGCTGAAAGAAAGAGAAATTTTGAATGTAATCTGTACTTCTGCATCACTTTCTCACATACTTAGTGGCTCAGAGACTGAAAGTACAAATTATTTAACAAATGCAAGTAATATTTTTCTTAACCATGTCACCAGAAGCAACAAAGCAATTTCTCCCTCACCAAAAACGAATTTAAAAAAAACCAAAAAAAACCACCAGAAGCAGACACGACTATAGAAAACTTAATCTCAGATTTTCAAGTTTAAAAATTTTATAAGAAACTGGAAAAAGAGTCATATAACAAAGCACTGGAATACTTAATAGCACAGATTTTATTCTGCATTTTCGTTTAAGGAAAAAAAGCAGAAGTTCCTGTACATAYTGAAAGTTTCTGACTCTATGTATGTATATGGGTACTATTGCTGTCAGGAAAGGATATAGACATGATGSAAAAGGGTAGGAGGCTGCACACATGACACAAAACTTGTATTACACCACACAAGGCACGCTCCTTTTCTGTTCTCAGTAAATCCATGCTTAAAGCCTCACTAGCATGCATAGAAGTCTTTCTAATATGAACATGATCATAAATCCTAATAAAATACAAGTAATCATAACCAAATAAAAATAAAGAAACCCCTTACAATGCTTTGAGCATTTTGTAACAAAAATGTTTTCCACAACCATGGTATGCCTAGAATAGTGACTATACTCAAAACTCGCTCTCAGCATAGCTTTAAATGTACTTTTCAGTTGAGACAAATGTCTTACATGTTCTTCTGCCTCAATGATTTGCATTTCTCACTTAAATAAAACCCTGCTTTGCACAAATTTGATATTTGGGAAAGTGAAGAAGTAACACCATTACTAAGAGTCAGATAGTGGAGAGATTTTTATTGTGCCAAGTGTTCACATGGCTCTCCTAATGTATCTCACTCCCCACATACAAATTTTGCAGCTGTAGATTTTACTTAGCAAGCAGGAGTTGCCAATGGTGTTGAGATATGCCAATCTACAAAGCTTAAATGAACCTACAAATTTTAGTTTTCATTATTATTGTGTATTTCAGTTTTAGAGTTATTTAGCCCCAGAAAACTAGGTAAGAAATTAAAGTAATTTAAAATTTAAAAATCAAACATTTATGTTAAATATATCAACTTGAAATACTTTAACTTGGGCACATCTTTCCTCTGGCAAACAGTTCTTTGATACCTGGACATAATCAGCAAAATGCCTGAACCTAAAAAAAACCCAGCCAAAAGAAAAAAAATAGAAAAAAACCCAAGATTATATTGTGGTTTAGGGGTTTTTGTTTGTTTGTGGGTTTTGGTTGGTTGGTTGGTTGGGTTTCTTTAATTGGCTTCAAAAGCAGGAAATGGATGGATGGAGAAATCTGAAATAGTTAATTTTTTCTTTCCTCATCCTAAGTGTCTGAGGAAATTATATGAGCACAATGTTTATGATTGAGTATTCACCTAAGTGTACTTCTATCCCTGATAACCTATAGTTCTGTTAGAGAATCTCTACCAAATTCAGCAAAGATGCCAAAAAGAAATGAAGTTTATAAAAGTTTTGTGAAAATAAACAGCCAGATAGAGATGAATATTGTTTTACTGCAAGCTTGAATCCATTTAAGAGCCAACATGAATTTTCTCTGAAGTAAATATTACACAGTGAACATTTACTGGATTGCCCTATGCCATGTAGTGTAGCCTTTTACTATTTTATGGCTTCAGGTACCAGAACATTTATTGTGCCTGCAGCCACTGACAAACATAGGCAAAGTAGTGTAGTCACTACCACAGGCTGAGTGTGGTGAGATGTATTCTGGGCCCGGTGTGTTGTCAATGTTATATTCAGAAACATTGTTTAGAACACCTGTAGAGAAATTTTTTGTGTTGAGGTAAACAGCTGAGCTGAGCCAAACACAGCTTTAATTTACACAATCTAAAAATCAAGCATTTAGCCCCACCAGTTGCTTGCCAAGTTAGGATATATATATATATGAGATAAACTAACTTATAATCTTGTTAAAATAGACAATTATATCCCTTTTCCCTGAAGGACTCCTTCTGGAATTTTCAAGATATAGCTGTATAGATTTTGCTCTTCTGCCTGACATGTTTTCAACATGGCTTGTTCCTGAACACAACAGTTTTCTTCCCCAGTTTGACTTGCCTTAATACCAGCAGTGATGAAATGTGATTGATGTAGAAAAACATTATATTTTTTTAAACGTGCTGAAAAGCAAGTTTTATTGTATAAATTTAGGCAATGTCTGATTTTATTTTTGTTTCATGTTTCCATTTAATGAAAGCAAAACCAGCCACTACTAAACATCAATATTTCAAGGAAAAGTGTCTCTCGAGTAACTCAAAAGTTTTGGCAAAGAAGGACTTATTTGATCCACTAATACTTCGTGAGCAAACTGCCTTTCAAGTTTTGAAAATATTTTTAATAATTTAGAAAGAACTTTTTGCTGATGTTTTAAAATGAAGAACTGAATATAAATACACTTATTTTACTAATATGAACAATTTTTACTATAGCCTAAAAGAGTTCAAGCAGACTAGAATTTTGCAATGCAAATCCCCAAAATGACTAGATATTTTCTGTTGTTGCTGGTTTTGACCAACAACTCCATTATCATCAAACAAACATGAACAGGCATTAGGACTGTCTATTTAAGTCATCTGGGTATTAGTTTCCAGGATCTCTGCATCCTCAGAGGCCTGAAGGAGTAAATGTTTACTGTTTGTTGCCACTTAAAAATAAAAAAGCAACACCTGGTTAAAGTTTAAAATGCTGTTAGGAACATCTTGTCTGCATTGCTTTGAACTTTACTAAATAAGATCAAATTAAGAAACACAAAGATTTGAGTGTTTGGTTGAGTACCTTATACTTCAAAAATCTGCTCCATTCACATATCATTGTCTCCTCCAAAACAAGAACATTTCTCCTAAAGATACCCCTAGTAAAACTATCTTCTAAATTAAATTTTATTAAATACTCAGATAAATTACAAATTTTAATGGAACAAATCCTGAGTTAAAAGAAATTAATTTAGCATAATCTGATTACAAGAAGTGAAGAAATTATTACTAAAGCCTTTTTCTTTAAGCTAAACATTGTTAGAACTGTTTTCAGTGTTAAGTATGATAATTAAAACAGTAGAATATTGACAGTTCCATAGGAATTCTTATATTTTGATTTCCCATATAATATTGTTGTTATTATTTAACTCTGTTCTCATTTAAACAATCTGAACTTCAAAGTTTATTTCTAATTTAAGACCAAATTATTATGAAACAAACATCCAACAGCTACTTCCAGTGGAAAATTTACTTTTGTGATTTCAGCTGGTAAAATAATTATTGTCATAATTATAACATCTCTGATATCTAAGCTCTGGTTTGATCTCTAAAGTGTCATATAAAAGCTACTCTAAGAGAAAGATAATTATTGCACAGAAAATAAAAGGTAAAATGTCTATCAAAGAAGTATTTAATGCTGATAAAAAAGTGCTTTCATTATTGAAATTCTATAATTATTTTTAAATTGAAAATTTGAATTTATAACTATGTTTAAAATATGGAAATGTATTATGATACAGAATGAATATGTGTGCAACCAAACGTCTGTGATGTACTGAGGTCTCTGCCAAGCTCTTTACACATTTTGGGAATGCTTGCTTTCCACGCACAATTTGCATTTCTGACATTCTCTTCAATCATTTTCCATATCATTTTGAAATACAGTATATGACAGATGTTTTCATCTTCTTCTCCCTAAGATCTAGAATGTTATAGCATATAGTGAATTTTTGACTTGTCTGTCTAAAATTATGCGTATTGTCTCAGTCAAAAACGGCTCACATAGTTTAAATCAAATCATGACTGAAGCAGTTTACTGATTAACTAGCAACATAACTACCAATCAGTGGACTATATCAATGTCATTCATACAACAGATGAGACCCAATACTGAGCATCTCCACATTCTGAAACTTCCTTTTCTAAATAACCCCAAAGACCTGTAGCTGACAGAGATACCCCACTCTCCCCATCCCTCCTGGTTGTGTAGCCTTGGGTGCTCGCACTGCCCTGTTTTCCCTCTGTGGTCTCTTCTCCCCTACATGTTTTCATGTTCCTTTCGTAGCACTCCTTTGTTTAAAATTCTCATATCAACCTCTTGGTAAACATTTAATCCAGATGATGTTTGTACTCCCCTGCCTCTTTATCGTTATCATTTCTGGGGCAAGCACCATCTCCGAACAGGCAATTTGGGTTGCTTCATTCACACACACAGTTTGACTCACAGCACAGTATTTTTGTCCAGGATATTTCGCCAAGGTATGTGACACCCCCACAGGTAATGTGCTGACAAATATTCCTATTTCTGAATAGATGTTCATTAATGCCTCACAAAACAACCAGAAGCAGGAAGATATATCCCCAGCACACACCGGTAATTGCACTACTGCTTTTCATAATATTCACAGAACTCTCTATACATTCTGTCACGGCGTGGCCTCATCCAGCTGGAGGTCAGTGGCCACAACCTTCCTAGAAGCCTCACGCTTGTCCGGTGGTGCCTCGGTGCGGTGTGTGACAGCCAGTGGGAAAGGCACAGTGCCGTGCCTTCCACCCGCTAATCCCACCAGCACAGGTGGTTAAGCAGGCAGTCACACAACCGACACCTTAAGATGGGAATAAAGAGTTGGAGGTGGACTCTCCTTATGATGTTCCACAGAAGGTGTTTATTCTTGAAGGGTGAGGGAAGGAGAGCTCTAACTACAGGGTGACATAATATTATATACCGAACTGAATAGGGGTGGAGGGAACACTGAGGGCCAATCACATTAGGGTTAGGGGGAGGACAAAAGGCAGGGTAGCAGTACACAAACCAATAAGGGTAGGCGAGGGGAGGAGCAGGGGAACAAAGCCAATGGGGCATCGAGTGAGGGAGAACATTCTGGAACATAACCRTATACAGAACATAGATTGACAAGGATAAACGAACTGAATGGGGGAGCATACTACTCCAAGGCCTGGGTGGGAGAGACCTTCCTCCTTACCACAATCCAGGGGGAGATCCTGGACCTCGGAGCCTTTACTTAACCTGGGCTCCCTGGCCCCACTGGCTCCTCAGTTACTTGTGTGGCTGGCCTATCCTCCGCAGCACCTCTAGCTGCAGGCCAAGCCACCACCATAACGTTCTTCTCCTCTCTTGTTGAGTATTTGCCTTTTTGAGTACTGTGGTGGATTGACTGTAGTTGGTTTCCAGGTGTTCACCAAATTCACTTTGTTACTCCCTTCCTCAGCTGGACAGAGGAGAGAAAATAGATTGAAAGGCTCGTGGATCAAGATAAGGATGTGGAGAGATCACTCACCAGTTACAGCCACAGGCAAAACAGACTCAGTTTGGGGAAATTAGTTTAATTTGTTGCCTGTCAGATCAGAAAGTGTAATGAGAATTAAAACCAAATCTTAAACCACTTTCAGCCCACTCGTCCCCTTGTTTCTGAGCTCAACTTCGCTCCCAGTTTACCTCCTCCCTCTGAGCAGTGCAGGGGGACAGGTAATGGGGGCTGTGGTCAGTTCATCACACATTGTCTCTACCACTCTTCTCTCCACAGAGAGAGGACTCCTCACACTCTTCCACTGTTTTGGCGTGATGTCCTCCACAGGCTGCAGACGGACCTCTGCTCCAGTATGGACCTCCATGGGCTGGAGGGGCGCAGCTGCCTCATCATAGGCTGCACCTTGGGCTGCAGGGGAATTGCTCCAGTCCCTGAAGCACCTCCTGCTCCTCCTTCTTCACTGACCTGGGTGTCTGAAGGGCTGTTTCTTTCACATATTCACACTCTTTCCACCTGCTGTTGTGCTCCGGATTTTGCTCCTTCTTAAAATTGTTATCCCAGAGGTGCTACCATCATAACTGATGGGCTTGGGCTTGTGTCTTGGAGTGATTTGTTATGATAGTCTATACCATGATCCTCTGCTTACGCCCAAAAATGGTTCCTGCACCTTTAAATCCGGAGACCGGAGGAGTGTGGGGCTGGGGGGCGACCTGGGCCGCCATCAATCCGGTGACTGGCAGGGAGCTGCAGGACACCAGCCTGACTAAGAGAGGTGAACCAGCGCAGGTTGGAGATGGAGCAGGTCAAAGCTCCCATAGCGGTCAGTAGCGGGATCACGCCTGTGAATAGCCACTGCAGCATAGCCTGGGCAGCACAGAGACACACGGAAAGCCTGGGCAGCCCGTGCAGCAAAAGAGCAAGAAGCCTCCCCCCCACCCTGGCCTGCGCCGCATTCCTCCGGTCTCTGGATTGAAAGGAACCATTTTTGGGCGTAAGCAGAGGATCATGGAATAAACTATCATAATAAATCCCTCTAAGACAGCTTGGCCAGCAGTGGATCTGTCTTAGACCTGGCTGATGTTTGCTCTATCCGACACAGGGGAAGCTTCTGTCAGCTGCTCACAGAAGCCACCCTTACAGTGCCCCCCTTCTCTCCCCTGCTAAAACCTGGCCACGCAAGCCCAAAACATATGGGTGTTCTTTCAAAATGCTTCTAACAAAGTAAATTCATAGGTAGAAAATAAGGATTTTCTGCCTCATAACAGAACCCCTTCACTAAACAGAAATCGTAATTCAATGCTAATTTGCTTTCTCTCCAAATCCTGTGTTCTGCTTGTTATGAAGTCTTATCAACAGTATTCATGAATATCCTTGAAACATCTTTGCTTTAGATTTCTTATGATGCTAGACTGATCTTAAACTCACCATCTGATGTTGGAAGTTTGTCTTATCATTACTTAAACTGGGACATAAGAGCTCAAAGAAATGGCAGTAAGATCAATTTAGACTTCAACATTTCTTCAGCCCTTGGGAACTTGAATTTATTTGGTACCTCCCTTTAGCCTGAAAATTCATTGGACATTTTGTAAAATAGAAGAGAACCTAAATGTTTCTTCTGTGGCAGACATAATGAAATAGAGCAGAGACGGATAAAGATACAGTTTCCCTATATTTTTTGTAGGAGTGAATTATTTAGTCTTAGCAAAGGAGGTATCTCCTGAAGGCTCCCCCTAGTGCCTCAGCTTAAAGATTTTTATTCAGCCAAAGATGTTATATAATTGCAGGATGTATGTCAACAAAGTTGATTAAAAATAAGCCATATTTTTAATTGCATTTTTACTTTGCTGACTGAAGACTCTTTCCATAATGAATGTTCTGGTCATGTGCACCTCCATCTTGGTTCCTGCTGCCTGCAGTGGAAACTGGAAGTAAAAAGTTCCTTGTTGAGTTCAAGCTTCTGTTCAAATTATGAAAACTAAAACTATTTCTATTGCCTGAGGACAACACAAATAAACTGATGTCAGTCCCTAGAGCACAAACCGATGCTGTTAATTTAACAGCCAAACCTTTGTCCATTTTCTTGCACTTTCAAGAYTCAGAAAGTATGGCAATACTCAATACTTGAAAATATTGCAGTACATTTAGAGAAAGTCAGGTATTTCACTTTAAAAAATCTAGTTTCTCCCAAAATGAGAGTGCCTGTGATTCCACACTGAGTGGCACGAAGGATTTCAACAGTGTTGACAAGAATATGCAGCATGACACCAGATTTAAAAGTCTGTTTAGGAACAAGTGTGTTCTGCATCTTGTGATGTTTCTAAGTGGTGAAGTATAGAATAATCATAGGCTCTGTTTTAGTATAAGCCAGAGAAAGGGGGTAAAACCCCCTAGATTGTTGATGTTTTCCTTAATCCAACATAGCACACTATGGGATACTTTAAATTGGGAGTTCTGGTATTTCTGCTATGGGGAATGAACTGATGTTATATTTGTAGAAAAGATCTTTCTAGACCTTTTACATTTTGATCTACATTTGAAGAGCAGCACAACCTTCTCTCAGTGCCTGCTTTATAATGCTATTTGTCACACTGTGCAGCTCGTAGCAGTTTGATGGTCTATTCATATTCCTGCCTTTGCCCAGGAGTGACTCTGATTGTCATCCAAGCACAGAGGTGAAGGTCAAGTCATTTTACAAGGGTATCTGTCTCTCATCTGTCATATCTTCTGGATACATTTATGGAGCTTTGTTCTGTGTCTTCTCTGTCCTACATCTGTTCCTTGCTTTTTCCTTACTATGTATAGTTTCCCTATACTCTTCAGCTGTGTTTACTTTCTTCCTGCGGACTGAATGATGACACTGACATTCAATTAATATTTGAAGAATAAATGTACAGTTATCCTATGATGTATCACTGTTGGCATCAAACAGATTTATCCCTAGAAATGTATGGAACTTATTTTCTTGTAAGCTGAGTAAGAACAGAATTTCCCTAACAAAGTGTTCTTTAACATTTTAAATGGTGTCCAGTTAAACTCAAATAAATGCTAATGTCCACTACTTAAACAAAGGAAAAAACTGTCTATCTAAAATAAGAAAAATAGTCTTTATGATGGTCATTGTGACCTGGCAAATGAGCCATATTATGGAAAAAAAGATTCATAGAGGTTAAAGCTGCGGAGCCAGATGTTTTACAAACTGTCCTCATCTCTGTCTTAATAGTAAGCTGTGAAACCATGTTTCTTTTCCAGACCACAGTTCCACTGATTAAATGAGTTGCACAGTATTTGATTACAGAGTATAATCAACATGTTGCAAAAGTGAGTGAATAATTCATAATGTGTCATTTATCTGACAATTTTTGCCTCTCTCTTGTTTGCCAGTTGTCATTGAGCAGATTATTATGTTCTCAAATGCATCCCTTATTTGAATTTATTTGCTGAATAATTCCCACAAATGATTCATATTCTGTGTGTCATCCACAGGCAGTTTGTTATGAGTTTTCAACACTGGAAGATGCAGTTATTTTTATTTATTTGGCTTATGGATTCCTCTGTTTCCTTAATGGATGGCACCTAGATAAAAATGAAGCTTCGATATCAAAATTCTACATTCATTTTGTTCCAGTATACACCTAAAATCCTTGGGTAAAAGCTGGCATGGCTCACAAGACTGAAAATTCCAGTCTAAGAACAAGTGACTTATCCATTACTTTTCAGATCACCTAAAGCCACATATCTACTTCCAGGAAGAGTTGAGCGTGCTGAGTCTGTGAGCAGCCAGAATAGTGTGCAAAGAAACTACAGCTATTGGGGATCTCATCCTCTCGTTTCACTTCTGGAATTATTCTGTCTCAGTATTGCTTCTCAGAAAAGATAATTATTTCATCTTTTGCAAAATAGCCCTGATACCTCTCAGCCGGGAGGGTACATTCCAGGGGAATCTGCTCAGAGAGAGGAATTGATATATACTCCATGAAAGTAGTCAAAGCATTAGGCCATACAGATAGAGAGAATATTTTCTTTCTTGTCTCCTATTTCTTTTATTTCTGGCTGTGTAACGGCCCAGTTTCTTTGGAGGAGCTACTCACTCTCCTTACTTCCTCCCAGAATTTTTTAAGGACTCTACTAACTTTTCAGGTTTCCTCTCAGGATTTACCAGATGGATGGCAAAGCAGTTCTTAAATGGATGAGAACATTGCTGTTCCAGTGAATGTTTCTGAGTAATTATAGCTACCCAGCCAGCAAACATCCAGCTCAGTGGGATTGTGTCCAGTGAAGCTGGGCATCCACGAGTTTGGGCATTCCTGGGGTGCCAGACTTAATGTGTATAAGGTTTAATGAGCCCTATTTGGTTCCTTAGCTATGTAAGGTGTGTATAAGAGCATGAAGTCTTTACAGTTTTGTAGGGACTTTTATAGTTGCAGCAGCTTGGATAAAATATTTACTACAGGAACAAAATTCCTATGCCACATTTTTCGTTACTATTTCCTGTGTACATCTCAACACGTAAGTCCAGTTCTGCACACTGCCTGTGTTGATAGCACTTGGATTAAATCTAAGATGCAAATAGCATTCCCCACAATCAAAAAAAAAGCCTTTAAGATCAATTATAGCATAATTGGGTGTTGTTGTGATGCATATAAAATGCTTTCAATATTTTTGTGTAGCATTGTAAGCTTTGCCTGCATTCGTTGTAGATTGTCAATATCCGTGGTCTGGGATCCAATACTGGTCTAAAACTTGTGACAGATTCAAGGCTGAAAGTTTTATAGTTCTGAAGGATAAACAGAAGTCATTTACAATTCTGCATGGAACAGGTTCAAGAAAGAATATAGTCTCAACCTGTTGCTTGCACTTCACCATAGAGATTCACAACTTTCTTTTGTAAAAACTACACCATTCTTTAAAGAGTGAGCACTAGGAGTTGCTGTAGAAATATGCCGTTTCTCACAGAGCCTGTGCCCTCTGAATTTTCCATGACTGTACCTACAATTCATCCATAACTATCCTGTCAGAATCTTAATCAATCAAATCAATCAATCATTGAATAAATCTTGTACCTTTCTTTGCATGAACACACTTAACCTTGTTTTGTTTAAGCATTATCAGCAAGCCTCTGGCCCCAAGTGAGGCATATGAGCCATTAAAATAAACTAGATTATGTCACTGCTTTATAAATTCATTTATTTTTTTATCATGTAGTTCTTAGCAGAATTTGATTTTATTTACATTTGTCTGTAGGAAGGGAAGTGTTTTTCCTCACCCCGAATTAATCTTTCAACAGTATTCAGCTTCATAAGATATCATTCACAGGCCTATTTGTGAACTTGACCAATTTCATATTGCCATCTTTGAATTTCCTTTATGTTGGAACAGTCTTTCTTTTGTAGTCATTGCTTTGCTGATTTGCACCTTAACCAGATGAGTCACTGCTTCTCAAAATTACTGGTAGCCARTATAAAGCCTAGGAGAGCTCCACTCTATAATGATATTGATAGCAGAGCAGTTTGAATACAGCAGTACAAATAGGGATTGTCAGGAATAAATTTAAATTACTTTGTAACTTAAGTCTATTTAAATGCAATTGGAATGGCGTTCTACTTTTGGAATCCCTTCTTCTTTCTCTTAGAATTAGCAAATATCTGGAAGACAGTATCCATTGCTCAGATTTAATCTCAGCTCAAAACAAAGCTGCAGGCAGGACAAGAACTGTTCAGAAAGAACAAGTCTGAGGCCTTGCAAATGTAATAGTGGTACTAGCAATGGCAACTTCGCAGGGCTACACAGTTACCGCATGAGCACAAGGTGAGGACCAAGACATTTCCTGAAATCTTCAAAGGGTAACTGTGGGGGTCTGGAATGAATTGCCATTGGTAGTAACAGGTCACAGGCTTTGTACTGAGTTTTCCAGGACTGAAGCTTGTCAGGCTTGTCAGGCTTGTCAGACTGAACTTTTCTTGACTTGCCTCTAACTTTGTTGTTCTTGGTTTAAGCATGACAGCCATTTCTCTAACTGATCAGATGTCAGAGGTTAATTTGTCTTCCTTGTGTTTGTCTTTGTGTGGTATGACTAGAGCTTTGCATGCATACTAGTAACAAGCAATTATTCCATGTGGCATGAGATACTCACAAACCTAAATCTCAATGCATTGAGGCATACAGCAGCCTCAGGATGGGATGCACAGCATGTGGGATAGAGTGAGAGAGATGAGGCATAGGATGATAAGAGATGGAGCACAGGGGTGGCTCTGGAGACTCTGCAGCAATCAACAATAAAGAACTGGAGCAGGACAAACCTTATTCTAGAGATAACAGAGAAATAATATGTAACATACATTAAAAGTGCCATATATGGTAATTTTGAATACAACATGGAGTTTGATACCAAAGAAGAGCAAAGGTTTCAAGGAGTGTTAGCAAAAATATGAAAACTATTTGGAGTGGATCTCTGGAGGAGAAGTTTAAAAACATTGATTTGAACATCATATTCCTTTGGGTGAAAGACTTTGGGTGCTAACAACACACCATAACCCACCTCTGCCCTCATCACCATCAGCACAAGATTGAAATCATCTCTTTTAGATTCTAAAGCATTCTCTCTGGACTAAGAGTGTAACAAAAGACAAAAGTTGAAATTATTAACTTCTGGAAGAAAGCAAGAACTGCTCCTTAAAAGTACCGCAAGTACAAATCCGGGAATGTAAAACTGAAAGATTAAAGATTTATGAGCTTATGCCTTGCAATAGTTTCCTAGAAACAAATAATCTGCATTAAATTCCAAGGGTAAAACTAGAAATACTTCTACCAAAGTGATAGGAATAAAGATAAATTTGTTCATGATTGTTTAAGTGGCTTTTTTTGCATGCTGATATACAGATGATACAAGGGGTCTACTTCCAAAGTATGAAATGTGCAGAAATTATTTAGTGTTGAATAGTATCACATTTTTTGGCTTTGTGCTATCACACACACACACAAACACACACAAATAAAATATTTCTCCAGATATCAGATAGGTCTTTTTCTAGTTCTAGGATATGGAGCTTGCAGTGGCCAGTAAGAGATAACTGAGGATCAGGTCCATTTTACTTGTAAGACTTATCATTGACAGCAGAGAGGAAAACAGCATTCAACTTAGTGGGGCTCYGTTCTTTAACTATGAAGTTTTAATATCACTATGAGAAAAATAGTAATTCAGCACAAGAGCAGATCATGCTCAACAGATGTATTTTGAATGTGGAGTTTCTCAATAAATTATCACAGACAATTAAGCACAGGTGTTTTGAAAGAATCTTGCTAGTTGTCCAAGATACCATAATTTATGAGCAGAATGCTTTCCTCTCCCTAAGAGAATTTTCATTAAAAAGAAAAAAATCCAATATACTTTCCAACTAATGATAAGTAACTGATATAACAAGAATTGACAGGTCACAACTTGCTACTTCGCCCTTATTCAAAGCTGTAGATTCATAAAGTTATAAATGTGTTTAAATATGCAAAAACTCAACAGGAAATTCCTGGTTTAAAGCACCAGCTATCGTCATCTGAACATTCAAAATATGAAAGAAAGTATCTTTAAAGTGCATCTCTTGAACCGTACTGATAACTGATGTTTTGAAAAAGTCTAGCCAAAGCATATTTTTAATATGTAGTAATTTTATTTCTCAGATAAGATTGCATGGTACTTCATAATTCAAAAGCATTTTCATAAATGTTTTAACGCAAAAATGTGACCTTCTTAAAATGCATGCTAACACTGTATTCACAAAAAGAGAAATAACGATATAAATTGTTCTTTTTATTTTTTTAAAGAAAGGAATAAAAATAAAAAAATCTCCACAAGTACTGCAAAATTATTACAGAAAAAAAATTACATTCTGTGAGTATTTGTTTGGGTATTTCAGAACATTAACTAGCAACGATTTGATACTATTTGTTTTCTCTAACAATTTTAACAGCTGAGGTTACCTGAAGGAGTGATGGCTAAATATCAAATTTTCAGCAATCTTGAAGAGCACTGTAATTTTATTAGTACTTGACTTTTTAAAGTTTTGATTCTCTCCCTCATTACGCTTTTAATTATTGTTATTATTGAACAGAATATTAAGGAAATAAAAGAAAGACCTCCAAATAATATTTCTTAGGAAGACATCCAAGCTCTTTTTTAAAAACCTAATTATATTCACATATATACATTATAAATAGTTTCACAAGAAAATTTACTGGCATGGGGCTAAAAAGCAATTAACAAAGAATGGTTTGGCTTGGAAGGAACCTTAAAGATTTTCTCATTCCAACCATGGGCAGGGACACCTTCCACTAGATCAGGTTGCTCAAAACCCATCCAACCTGGCCTGGAACACTACCAGGGAAGAGACATCCACAGCTTCTCTGGAAAAACTTCCAGTGTCTCACCGCCCTCACAATAAAGAATTTCTTCCTAACGTCTAATGTAAACCAACCCCCATTCAGTTTAAAGGCACTCCCATTTGTCTTATCACCACATGCCCTTGTAAAAATGATCCACTTGACTACTCCCAATTTTGAATTTCTTTATATGATAATGATCTAGGTGTTTCATCTTGACAAGACAAAATGTCTCCTGACATGTTGTATTGGACTTGCATGGCCCAGCTTTGGTAGCAGGGGGTTTACAGGGATGGCTTCTGTGAGAAGCTGCTGGAAGCTTCCTCCGTGTCTGGCAGAGGCAATCCTTGGCAGCTCCAAAGATGGACAAGCCGCTGGTCAAGGCTGGGCCAATTAGAAATGTTGGTAACACCTCTGTGGTAACATGTTTCAGAAGAAGGAAAAAAAAAGTTTGCGCATGCATAAGCAAAGGGGGAAAAAAATTAATCTCTACTTCCCATCAGCTAGCAATGTTCATCCACTTCCCAGGAAGCAGGGCTTCAGCACATGCAGCAGTTGCTCCAGAAGGTAAACATTGTAAATAACAAATGCTCCTCATTATTCCTCCTTCCCTTAGCTTGTATACCTGAGCTGATGTCATATAGTATGGAATAGCCCTTTAAATAATTCGGGTTAATTTGGGCCAACCAGCCTGGTTGTGTCCCCTCCCAGGATCTTGCCCACTCCTGGCGCCTGATGAGGGTGGAATGTTGGGAGACACTGCTGATGCTGTGCCAGCCCTGCCCATCAGCAGCCAAAACACTGGTGTGTTACCAGCTCCTTTCCAGCTACCAATGCAAAGCACAGCACTGTGAGGGCTGCTATGGGAAAATGACCTCCAGCTCAGCCAGACTCAACACACATGTCCAAAATGTTTCAGAAGATCTTTAATATATTGAATTTTGAGGGTTTTCAGGCATGAACCATATCTAGGCTGCCTTTTTTAAGGATGACCAGAAGCTGGAGAAATACTTGGATCTGGAAGGAAAAACAAACTTTGGTGCCTGGGAAATAGATCTCTTAGTGTTTCCAAACCTGGAACTCCTGGTATCATTCTAGAGATGCTTCTCACTATATTCTTCCACTGTAAAATTCAGAATTTGGTTTTTTTTTTTCTGATATCAATTTTATCTTTTTCTTGCATTTACTTTAATATATGACTGACTGCTTAGGGCTACAGAGCTTGCTCCTTGCAGAATTCTAATCCCTAAATGACTGTATTGCCAGTAGAGAGCAGTAAGTAATCATCTTCTTTTATGTTTAGACAGAAAGTCTTTGAGACATCAGGAGAAATCCAAGCTTTCGGTGAGAAAACAGCCTAACTTAAAAGTGGCTGGCTGAGAATACAGTTAAGATACACCAACTCTCTGCTAAATAGCATGTTAAGTTGTATGTTCTTTTGTTCTTAACAATTCTTCGCACTTATTTTAAATTTATCGCATTAGTTGCTGAACACCTGTCACTTAGAAAATGGTTTATAATGTAGTAAAAATATGTCTTTTTGATACCTTCCTTTTACCAACCTTCTTTTCTTTCATCATAATCACATTGACATCAGCCAAATCCACAGTTTTATGTGCTACATTGCATTTCAGTGCCCCAAACTGCTGAGAGTATTTCAAATATTCTGAACAACCTTGTGTAGAAAGGTTTTTCTTTTACATGACAAGTGATATTTTCGTAAGAAATACAAACCAAACATATAATGTCTAGGTTTTGATCAGCACTTCTGTGCAGTCTTTCTAGCTAACCTTTCACACAGATATATCTCTGCACATTAAATTCTGTTTCACTTACTTAGACAGAAGATGAATATGACAGTTAAAGACAGTTAAAGAATCTGATATAGAATAGTTTAGAAATGCATATATTCTCTATTTCTACGTATGTCTGCTGCTAGGTGATGCAGTAAGTTATCATGTATGCACTAAGGAATTTTGAGTTTCAATATCAAAATGACAGGTCTTTGTGATAACAAGTTTCAGCACATCCAAGCCTAAGCTGAAGCAAACCCCATTAAACCACCTTTGAACTAGAGATATATTAGTTCTTTTTACCTAATTAAAATCAGGGGGGGAAATGGAAAAAGCAGTCCAAATAGAAACAGGTTTTTTTTCAACAGTTAAAAAAACCTGGGGTAAATCAGGAAAATTAGTCCTGCGTTTTGCTCGTTTCCACAGGTACCCTTAAAGCAATTTAGTGCCTTTTAGTCAGATATCTTAGTGCTTACAATGCTCATTAAAGTTGTTGGAAATATAGTTAAAGTCAGGTTTGGGTTAATTTCTACAACTCCTGTTTCACAGAAAAGTAAACAGTTTCAAGTTTTTGAAATAGTGAATAAAAGGACAACACAAGTACTGCTTTCAAGCTGAAAGTATTTGGTCAAACTAGAATGAGATATCTTGTGCTTGAAAATGAACTTACTTCTTTCAAAAGAAATACATGTTCACTCCTGGACTTTACAGGAAACTAGTTAAAGTTCACTCTAGGAAATTTTTGGTAACAATATAGGTAAAATTTTAATAGCTTTTGTTGAAGAAACATCTTTCAAAAAGGCAAGCTTATTTTCATCATGACTTTCTTCTTAAGACACATGTTACTACATGGTTTTTTGTCGTTTGGATTCTCTTCTAATTTTAGAACAGTAAATCTAAAGGTGCTTTAAAGAGGCTTTCATTTTTTTATGTTGGAAGCTGTTTTTAATGCTTCTTTTAGAAGGATCAGTCAGTACAATATAAGATATAGTGGTTTAATAAAGGTTTTATTTTATAGTCCATAGTGCTACTTGTAAGCAGAATATCCATTCATTAACAGAAACCGGATAATATTTCTCAATTGAAAAAGACAAGTGATATAAAAAATATCAACATGACTTTCCACAGACAGTTCTTTATGGATTGGTAATTTCTTCACAACTGTGTTTCTAATAGACCATCATGGAGGAATATATTTAACTGTTTTACAGTCTAATTAGACGTGGCATCAGTCAAATGTGCCTGATTTATCTCTAACAACTGATAAACAACTGATAAACATATCAGGATACAGGTCGACCAGTTAACAAGAAAAGTCCAAGGATACTGTATACTGGCAATAGACAGTAACCATGGAGAGTTGTGATGTCTGAAAACAGAGAGCTATTTATAAAAGTATATTTTTTAAATTCTTTTGATAATAAAATTCAGACTATCGGCTAAATTTTATGGTAATACCATTAGTCTACTTTCTGAAGGGAAGAATGTTTCCTCTTGCATGATTTGCTGAGGGCACACAAACAAGACATGGGGAAAGAAAAGTGGGAAGCTGAGCTTGAGTGACTGTTCTGTAAGAATCAAACTACCAGTGACATCCCAGAATAATAAGTTTACTATTTGGAACATCTTTTTGTTTTCCATTTCTGATGTAAAAAAAAAAGTATGCAGGAAAGGACTTAGGGATGGAAAGGCTGGGTGCATCCTTGTCTGCAAAGAACATAAGAGGGTGGAGTATGGGATTCTACATGGAGAAAAGCAGGGCAATAAGTAGGATTACAATGCTGGACTTCAGGAGAGCTATGTCTCCTTCTTCAAGGACCCACTTGGAGGAATTACATGGCTTAGAGCTTTAGAGATATTAATTAATATTAATGTTAATATTCAAACATCACTTCCACGGGGTGCGGATTTCTCTGAAAAAAACTCAGCTCTCTGACTACCATTTTCTGCCACTAGAACTTAAGAATGACTGTGACTGACCATCTCCAGAGGCGCAATATCTCTTTTTAAGTCTTCAAGAGAATTTAGGCATAGGCCTCTCTGCTTGTATTACCACACAAAGGTGCCAAATAATCTCATTTGCAATGTGACTACTTGGCCATTAGAACTGAGACTAAACCCAGTAACTCATTTCACACAGGTCATTGAAAAGCTGTCAGAGGGTAACAATTTCTGTCACTACTGATCTGGTACAGTTGTGAAGAAGTAACCTAGAGGTGTAATGCTTTATCTTGTTACCAGCTATGTGGGCTGGTAACAGCCTATTTAACTTTAGTTATTTACTTTCCTATTGTACCTTCTTCTCTTTGCTCGGGAAGAAATGCCCTTATCTTCAGCAATGCTCAAGAAAAAAAAAAATCCAGCTAATTTATTTTTAAATGTAATATTGGGCCTGTATGTTAGGGGAAAGAAAGCTAAGTTAAGGATTTTTCTACCACATATAAATATAAGGTATTGATTTTCTCTTTTATTTTGTGTTTCATTCTGTCACCTTTTTATTTTCCCATTCTCAAGGTAAGAGAAATCTTTTCAAGTGTCAGAAAAAAACCTTCTATCATCTCAGAGGATGAGACCATTTGACTGGGCGCATTGTAGTTTAGGATTCTGACTTTATCTGAAGGGAAACCTTGACATCTTTATATTCTAGGAGAACAACAAGAATGTGAGTAGCGTGTGTGAAAATCTCTGGGATAAAAGGGCTAATTCTAGTCACAGAGCTTTCAAATAATGAGCTCATTCTTCAGCTATTACCATTGCAGCAAGTCATCTCATTGTGTTTCAGCACTTCAGCAGTTCTGGACACATCCTACCCATTTTAAGCATCTACAAAACTCTGCTTTGTAGTTAAAAGTGTACTGAGTATTGATTAAAACTCTCAAAGACAGAGGGACAGAGGAGGAGGAGGGGAGAGAGAAATGGGGGAAGAGAAATCTTTAAGAACCAAAGCTAACATAAACCCAGTGAAACACATAAGGTTTTGAATAGCATAACACTGATATACTTTGAATTGACTACATTAGAATTGGAGTGGGTTAATCTTTACATAGTAAATAATCTAGAAATGTTAAACTGAAGGTTGATTTCATGGAGGTCAGCTCAGCAAAGATTGTTTTAGATAGGGTAGAGGAGATCGTCTAGAACCCATGACTGAGTTCTGTCCACATGTTTATAGTAACTGGTACACTCTTCTTTCATCTTTCTTATGGTCTTCACTGTTGTTTCGAGAAGCCTGAGGAACATACAAAGGCAATGTAAATCGAAATTTTATATTAAGAATGTCAAGGATCCTTGGATCATCTTAATTTGCATTGACTACAGGACTTGGAGAAATTAATGCATTCAAACATCTGTCAATTTCTCCAAGCCTAGAATTATTCACTTATGCAAGGCCTAAGGAGTCAGGAGCAGAATTTAGGTCTGCCAACAGGATGCTGTAATTTTCTGTTGTTAAACACAAACATTAAGAGTTTAGGACCACCTAATCATTTCTTGTAAAATACTTTTGATACCAATGATATTAATGTAAGGAATAAAGAATAACAATTATAAATGTAATCAGTTACGAAAACAGGTATTCCTCCTGTCAGGTCTTTCAGCCTTCCCTTGTGATCGATTTCTGTTAGGTGATTGCTATTTTTGCAAAGTGAAAAAGGACACAAATGTAACTAGGTTGTACCGATGAAACACTAGTTATGGCACCATATGGCATCATGAAGACATATCTTCAACATCTTTGAAGAAAACCAGAGGGCTATAGAAAAATTACGAGTTGATACTTTGAAAGAAAAAGCACAGGATGATTACAGAGGTATAAATGTAAATTGAAAATGTGCAGTTACCAATAAATGCAACTTTAATAGCTGGGTAGGGTCTATTTTAGGGCATAATTTAAATGTATAGAATTGTGGCGCAATTTATTGCAGATACCTGTTATTGACAACATAGGTAGAATAATCTTTAGATTGCTTACAAGACAATAAAAAAATCCCCAAAGCAAATGCAGACATACCTCTTTTCTTCAGAACAGCATATGCTAATTTGATCAATCTCGTATCTTATGCTGATACTAAGTTATCCCTTTGTTAACATGGAAGGAAAATATACCTCTCTTTCTTGTACTGATATCAGTTCCCCATTTCTGAAGACTCAGTTGTAATTGGCATGACTCAATCGTTGTCAGGCCCTTAAGGCAGGAATATCTGCATCGGGCTTTTAGGCGGAGTTCATTGTCTTTTACAATGGAGCAAAGAAAACTAGACAAATGGATCCTGGTCTGTGGTGGTGGCTTGGCCTGCAGCTGGGGATGCTGCGGAGGATGGGCCTGCCACCTAGGGGACCAAGGAGCCAGTAGGGCCAGAGGGCCCTGATGCTAAAAGGCTCTGAGGTCAGGATCCAAGGTCTCCCCCTAGGATGWATAGGAAGGTCTCTCCCATCCAGGCCCTGCTAAGTTGTGTCCCCTTATTCAGTTGGTTTATCCCTGTCAATCTATGTTCCCTTTATGGTTATGCTCTGGAAAGTTCTCCCTTCCTCGATGCTGTATTTGCCCTGTTCCCCTGCTCCTCCCCTCACCTACCCTCTTTGGTTTATGTATTGTAATCCCACCTTTTCTCCTCTCTCTTGCCCTCATGTAATTGGCCCTCAGTGTTCTCTCCACCCTTTGTCTGTGCAGTATATAATCCTGTGCCACCCTGTACTTTTGGGCTCTCCTTCTGTGACCCTCCAATAAACACCGTCTTTTGGAACATCATAAGGAGAGTCTGCCTCCAAACTCTTTGCCCCCTGTCTTAAGGCGCTGCATGTGTGAGTGTGTGCTGACCACCACACACTGCACCAAGGCACCACCGGATGCAGGACATCTCTCAGGATGGTTGCGGCATTTGCCATCCGAGCGCATCGCAACACTGGTCAAAGCTCTTATTCTGTTTAAATTTTATTTTCCATATCTAAAAAGTACGTAATTATGTAACTACATTGCTATGAATTTGCTTAATACAAACAGAAATACATTGTATTTGAAACAGAAATATAGAACAGAAAAAAACTCGTCAAATGTATTACTGTGGCTTAACAACTTATTCAATAATAAGTCATCAGCTAATGTGCATTTCTCAGCCTGCACCAATAGAAAATAATGTGGCTTCACTTACCAGTAAGCCTTTTGTTATTTGATATTTAGTGATGTTTCTTACTTTACAAGTACAGCACAGCAAGAAATACAGACAGGTATTACAACAGAAAAGTGGCACTCTATTGAGCAAAAACAATTTTACAAGTATGTTAGTCCTATCTTATATTTAGATAGTATAATTAAAATTTACCATCTCAGAAAGGAAGTCGTTATAAACACAAGCATAGTTTTATTTTTGCTCTTTTTCAGGGCAGTTTAGACAGAAACATGGAGAACGTAAACATATCTATTTTGATTTTGCATAAGATACACATCAGTATTTTCAATTGTTTGAGATTTCTACTGAATTTTATGAGACCTTTGAATGTCAAAGTATTTCTATGAACTAAAAAAAACCAAGCAAAAAAAGAATACACTTTCGACAAGTCCTCCAAATTTGGCTTTCCTACAATTTGACCATCTGTTTGTGCTGGACCTGGATTCCTCTGATACTGGCAATGGCCAGTATTGTCTCAGGTGGTGAATGGAAGAGAAGAAATGGTAACATATGGTAGTGGGATGCTTAATCCAGCCGAGCAAACCCAAAATGTAGTACATAAAAGCAATTACACTTTATATTTTATGCACTGAACATACAGAACAGCATTTTAAATATTTTAGTAACTTACATTTTTTAAGGACTTAGTAAAAATTAGTTAAATGTCTTTAGGCTAAAAACAAATAAAAAATAATTTTGCAGCCTGCATTCTGAGTTAGGTGAGTAAGAAAAGTGTTTATGCCATAAATTAAGGTGCTGAACTTAGGTCTAACAAAGGGCATAAAAATTTCCCTTGATAGTGAACAAAGGTACCTCAGAAAGGACATTTAGAACACCTAAATTAATTTATAAGTGCCTTCCTTATGTGTTTTAAAATACTCTGCATATTCTTCAAAGTAGAAAACTGGAAAATTAATGTTAAATATTCTTATCTTCTTACAAGTTGTTTTTAAATCTATACTTTTTGGCTACCCACATTTTTTGGGAAGAGGATATGGAAACAGGCTTTTCAAGCAACCAAAATGTACAGGTCGTGTAGTGAAATTGCAGAGAAGCAGTTTTACCTCCCATATCCTTAAAACCAACAAGTTCTGTATAGCAGTGCAGAACATCTCTTTGTGGTAAAGCTCTGTGTTTTGTTCTACTCAAGATAAATGATTTCTTTGTATAAAATCTTAACTCTGATATGCCATCAGTCGAAACAAACCATACATAGAGATGTGTAGAGATGGATGAGGCCATTTATTCTTGTATATTCTACAATCTAAGTAATGTGCAGAGAAATTTCATGCTTTGACAAGCAGTTAAAAAAAAAGAAAGAAAGAAAAAAAGAAGTAATTTACAAAGAAAAGAAATATCTAAACATTCCCTTTCCTGCTCCCACATTAAAGCTGGGGAAAAAAGATCTAACAAAGGTACAATGTCTTCTCCATAGACAAACTCTGAAAAAGGCTAACCTGCTTAATGCATAAGAGCTGAAACTGACAGATAATTATGGTTTCCACTTAGTATATTTTGTATAGTGTTCCATTTAGGTTTTCTGAAGAAATGGTCCTATGGATACAACAGATTCCAATACCTACAATATTTTAAGGGTAGRGTTTAAGACTTAGTACAATGAACTGAAATGACATTTAATTACTGATGTGCAGCCATTCAGTTCAGCTAATTATGATCCCTGGAGTTTAGTCATCATATGTAATTAACTTTTACTTTCATAAAAGCTTAATGTGCTGCAAAAGCAGCAATGACTGTGAATGTTACACTTCAGGATTACTGACAGAATTCAAAATTAAAAGACAATTTTTTTTACTAAGTGTTAATATAGCCATCTGCTCTAAAACAATGTAAATTTGTTTTAATAGGAGCACATTATTATCTGTGATTTCTCTTTTTTTCATTTCATGGTCACAGGAACTGCAGTATAAACGAGCGGGAGTATAATTCAGCTCTGGTCAAGCAATCGTAATTTATTAAAATAAAACTAGCAAAAAGACTGATGAGTAATATTTGAAAGGCCAGTTGAGTTTTCTTTAGGTTTGTTGTTTTTCCTTTTAAAAAAAAAAAGAACATTGAAACGCACTGCAACTATGAGAACTTAATTTGATTTGTATTTCTGGAATGTCTTAGTAGTAATTATGAAATATAAAGATCCATACTTACCAAAAATAATGAATTTGTAGAAAGCAGGTTTACTATTTCATGTGTATTTAGCTGATCTTTGTTACAGAAAAATGTAAATAGATCAAAGYTCTAAAGTAAAATCAGAGAAGAATTGTAACCAGTCAATGAGTTGTGCTTAGCAAGACAATTACAACACAACTACATGATACAATACAGTGAAGTGAAGGGATATACCAATTAGCTCTGAGTGAACCAGGGTACAAAAGAAGTGTCACAGTTTGGTGAAACTGTTTAATCAGGCTAAAATAATCCTTTTCTCAATAGATCTAGGTTATCCCTTGTGACTGCTGAAAAGCTGTYGGCAGAGAGGCCTTCTAACTCTCCCAGCATTTTCGTGAGACTTCTCCCTTTCTCTCTTTTCCCAGGCAAAACTATTATAAACAATCCTAGGAGTTTTTGTAAATTAATTAAGCTTCGTGCAGCTGCGCTTTGCTATCATTTTTGCTTAGATAAATATTTTGGAATAGGTGTTGTTAGAATTGACCAATGAACTTGGTAGGTGGCTGACCAAGGGTCCRATAGACTCTTGACATTTCTATAAACTTCAAGCAAGCTAAGGGATATAAGCCGCTCTGTAAAATAATAATAAACTCTGCATCGCTTTGTTCTCCCTGGACTCTGTGTCGTGTTTCTTGGAACACTTGCGACAACCTCGTAACAGCATTGTCATGGTTTGACCCGGTGTGAGACAATTTGATTGGTTAAAAACAGGTAAAAGACAATTCTATGAGCCAGTTAGTGTTCATGTGACGTCTCTGTGAAAGGAATGTTATAAAAAAAAACCCTAGGAAGTGATGCAGGACTCTCTCACTTCCTCTCTTGCTCCCTGGCTCCCTGCTGACCCAGGAGAGGGAGTGGCTCTCCCCCGACCCCCGGGCCAGGGGCTCACGGCCCGGGGGGCCAGGKGGGCAGTCGGCCTCACCCGCCACCAGTCCTGTGCTGTTCCAGACCTGAGAGGAGCTGGTCTGATGCCATCTGGACCAAGGCCAAGTAGCAAAGCCACCAAGCCGAGAAAAGTCGAGGCCGAGAAGAGAAAAAAAAGTACTCCCTTCGACTTYGGAGGTGTATTGGTAAGATCGAAGAGTGACCTTGCTGTTCTTGATAAGAATTAATAGCAGCCAAGAGACTTACTCAAAATTTTGGATGACTGCCAGTGCAGAACATACGGGGCAGAGGAGCCTTGTGCCCCGGGAAAAAACAAGCCTCATTACAGTGGGAGCATGTAACTGTTATAAATACTTTTGTAGACATTTTCTACAAATATTAACCTCTTCTCTAAGCTAGAGAGAAAAGAAAGCAATCACGTGAAAGACTAAATATGGAGTCCAGTATCCCAAATGGAAGAGAAGACAAGGAGTGGCAGGAAGTGCTAGAGAAGCCATCTTTACAAGCACCGAGATCCATATTTTCTGTGAGCTGTGCTGTGTGATCTGAAGTAATACCAAACTAAATATCTTTTTAAATCACAGATGAGCCATGGGGGAGTGAGAATTTCAACAGCCTGAAATAAGAACATTTTTATGTTATGTACAGGTGCAATTTGCAACCTTTACAGCTAGCCTTTGCAGCCTTTTGCAGCCTTTGGAAATTATGAGTAAAGCGAGCAGGAGCCTGTTGCCTTTGGTGCCTTTAGRCTGGAATGACTTACTCTTAAAACGTTTAACCCCAACAGACTTTTCTTGTGACCCACACACTGCAGAGTGTATTGTGGGAGAGAGGATACACCACTGCAAAAACCTGGGTGGGCTGTGGTGTTTCTGAAAGGTTTGGAACCACGCTGAAGATACTTCTTAGGGAACTGTCTTCCGTGGGATGGATCCCACTACACTACAGAAAGAACTCTCTTTATCTTATGAGGTAGCAATAAGAACTCTTAATCATAAGATCAGAATGTCATATTTATGTCCTTTGCGTGATCAGTGAGAAAGATTGGAATGTATGGGAGGAGAATAATATTTGTATATTATGCCTTAATATTTTTTATTATTTTTCATTCTTTCTATTCTTAGTAAAGTTGGCAAATAAATAATTTAATCATTTTTCAAGTTTGCAGCCTGTTTTTGCTGTCTCTTCTCCTCTGAAGAACTAAGCGTGGGGATCTGGAGTTTGCCTCCAGYTCAACCCTTCACAAGCATGCAATTATATATACACCAAACAGGTTGATTCAGTATAACCCTGGAGAATCCAAAACATATTTGTGAGGGTTATTGCTCAACAATAAATTTATTTTAACAGTGTTGGTAGCAGTGACACAGCTCAAGCTCAGGCAGTGGAGACAACAGGCACTTGGCCACAAGGCCGACTGAAACCAGCTCAGCTTAGCTCAGCTTCAGCCAAAGCAAAGCCGGGCCAACCCTGAGACTACATTCTCAGGTCRGGAGTACATATAATTTTGTACAAAAAAAATGGCAAAATCATTTTTATGGAGCTACAACATAGTAGCTGCATTGCCTCGCTCTATGGGGAATTGTAGAGTAACAGAAGAGATCAGTCCTAACCAAAGGAAAAAACATATAAAGAAGGTTGTTATAAAAAGAATATATTTTATGAACCTTTTTATAAGCCACAGAACAATTTTACAATGCAAGAGAACATGAAGTAGGCCAAAGACTAGAAGGCATTGCCAAAAGTAGCATTGTGATGGAAATGATAGAAGTTGAAAAGTTTCTGGACCACTGTGATACTCTTTAAGTAGCCTAGAGACAGCACAGAAAATCAAGATAACTCAAGAAACTACAGGATAAAAGGGTTAGACTAAATTTAGGTCTCACATACCTGAAAAAATGTTCCTTGCATATTTATACTGTTACAGATTTATCCTAGAGATGAACTTAAATTCTATTAAAATCCCTTAAAATTGTGACTTGAGATGCTTTCCCTTTCATAGCAGAATCTCATTCATGTTGAAATTCCTATTTGTAGATGGAATAGAGGAATTTAACTGAAAAATGGGCAAGATTTCCATTGCTAACTCATAGAATGTCTTTTAAAAATTGAGAACTTAGACATTTTCCATAATAGGCTTCCTTTCTTTGGTTYGTTGATAATATTATGCTGCATATACATGCATTTACTTAGAACTTTAGTATATTATTTTGGGTTTCATTTTATGGTCTTTGTGTAACTATTTCAACAGAATTACTTAAAACTCACTTTGGTAAGTTATTTTTATGTCATTGCAGAAACTCTTTCAACCTCTTTCTAGAAGGCAGAACACCACAAAACTTCAAAATTAGGGACAGTATTTTAATGTGAACATAAATATCGGAACAAGCATCCAGTATCCTCCAGTACCCTCTATAGTGATTTTCCATGTCTGGATTACTATAGAGAAGTACAGTTTTCATTTATAATATGACCTCCTTCAGTCAAATTGCATTCTTTTGTTAATGATAAACCCTATTCAACCCAAGTTCATTGACAAGTTCACTGAGAAGAATAGGTGGCCTTAGGCAAGTAAGAAGTCAGTCATACCATTCTTATCTTCCCCTCATCATAAGAGCAAAGAATGTGTGCAACTATGATTTGGCCCTAAAACACAGTAAATATTTTGGCTTTTCTCATGTGTCGTGTTGCAAGACCTCACGAGAGTTTAACAGCAATCCCATTTCCAACTCCAGGCACAGACAAATTCAAATGTGGGTTTCAGTCGCTAGGGTGCTCTCATTTCAGACACAGGCAGATTTAACCAGTACAAATTTCAATTAACTTTTTCTTTGCATTGATTAACAGACTTTTGCTTCATTGCTCCATGACAACCAATTACTGAATGCCAAATGCAGATACACAGGATATACAATAAAGCTGGTTTATCATGTGAAATCAATTGTAATATTTCAAATAGTGTATATGCTGATACTTGCTTCAGCTCCTTGAAAATTWTTTTTCTTCTTTACTTATCTAAGTCCAGTAATGAGCTTCTTAACTGGAGTACAGTAGTTCAAGGACAGATGCATCTGAACTTCAAAGACTGTTAGTCTTCACCCTGTGGTGTAGGCAGACCAGTGTATCCCTGCTCTTTTATGTTTCCCTATTTGTTTAATACTTTCCAGGATTTACACACTTCCATCAACTGGATGTGTTTCAGGTAACTTATCCCAAGTAGATTGATCTGCATTTTTCAAAATGTCATCATCTTCCTTTTTTTTYCCTAAAGCCAATTTAAATCATTCTTTGTACAACATCTCACCAGCATGAGCACTTGTGACTCTTTCCCATTTTGAATTCTTTATTAAATTACTAATTACTCCAAGATTCTGAATGTCAATATTAGTTTTTTATGTTAGTTTAGAATAATGGCTGTTGCTRCTAAGGGAAGTCTCTGTGATCTCATTGCAAAGCTGAGGTAGCACTGGGGCACAGATCCATGTGAAAACTTCTGAAGAACTCCCGAATCTCATGGTTGTGTGGTAGGCTTAATGCTCTAAGTTTTAGGCTTAAAACCTGAGTTCCATTCAGCATCTGTTGAATCTTAACTTCTATCAATGTCACTCTAATAAGCTATTTTATGTATTTTAATTGGATATATGATGTCATAATTTGTGATGTTGACCACATCCCGGTATGACTTAACCCTGTCAGCTTGGTGAGCTCTAGTGGACCTAAGGCATTAAACCTGAGAAAACTCTAAACACGTTCAAATACTGTATTTTCTGCAGCAACTCTACAAGACAGAACTTAATTCATTCTAATCCAGTGACAGCATTATTATTATTATTATTATTATTATTATTATTATTTTATAGGAGAGCATACCAACTAGTGCAAGACTTGGTACTGCTTTCTCATCACATTCCCTTAGTAAAATATACTGCCTTGTTTAATTTCTGCTTTACTAAATGAATAGTTATCTAATAGGCTTAATAGCTGTCCCTTATGGCAGTATTAGAAATGGAAATAATATTGAGTAATTCTAGAATTATCACTGGGAAGCAGTACTTTAATGTTCTCTGTTCCATCAGTCACTATGATAATAAAACAAATACTGAACTGTATTTATTTTCTCTGTGGTTCAATATCTATCTGTTAAGGCAGTTCCCATATTATATTTACTATCCTTAATGGCTTAGACATTCCACCAATAATATATGTCCTTAGACCTTCTATATCTTTTCTCTGAGTGCTATTGATTTCTGCAGGGCTTTTTTTTAATGAATGCAGAATTTTATTTTCTGTATTTTCCCTAATATTTACCACATAAATGCCACTTTTTTTTTTTTTAAATTTCAGGATTTAATCTTCTGTAATTTGAAAAGAGAAAAAAATATAAGGCAAAGTCTATTTGGGGCAATTTTCTTAACTTCTGCCATTTTAAATGTAAGTATCTTATCTGCCTACCTGCCTGGGCCAGAATTGATCATATTCCAGGCCATCAGATATGCTTACTATCTTTCTGCACCACATTGCTAATGCTATGCATTGTTTGTATGTGTGCAGTCTTGTTTACAGGCTTCTCTTCTGTGTCCCCAGAGGTGTCTAAAGTCTTAAATGACAAAGTTTGAGGTCACACTTTATTGAACAAATCTCCATTAATTACCTCCAGTAGACCACTTGCATCAGCAGCCTTCCAGAGTCTAATGAGCTAAGTTGTATTGAAAGGTCCTGCACAAATACAAAGGAGAAAGTTCGGGCTAATTTGTCGTCTTTACTAATTTGAAGTGATTGTTTTTCCTAGGTCTCAAAGCAAATATCTTCATATAAAGACATTCTACCTTAACTAAGGTCTGGGATTAGCAAGAATAGTCTCTTATCAGTTTTCACCATAGCATTTTAAATTGAATTTGATGGAAGAAGCCATTTATTGCTAGAAATACAACAATATAAAAGCATAAATATAACACTTAAGAAAATATGTAAGGGAAAAGAAAGAAAGAGAAAGGAAGGATAAGAGTAGAAAACTATCACCACCCGTGGATCCAGTGATGAGATTTGACTATTGCAATTTTGATGTCCTTTGGTCGAAGTGATGGTCACAGTCTCGATCCATCTGGGGTGCGGGAAACCCACAAAACACAAAGTTCATGAGTTAATGTATGCTAAGGGTACGTCCAGGTACTTCCCCAGGGAGGGGATGGAATTTTACACTRTTGTAACACGGGGCACTGTGTGAGTCTTTGATGGCTTATGACACCTTTTAAGATGTTGGAGCTGTCTCTCATGCCAGGGTAGTTGAGTCAATAATGGGCCATCAAAAGGGATGAATACCTTCAGGTCTAGGTGTGAGTGTCCTGGTACTTCTTTGGAGGGGAGTTTTCACACCTGAGCCACTTGTGTAAGGGCATTGGCATGATAAAAAGCATTATCCCACCTCACAGTATCTGCTTCTTGTCAGCCTCTTTCCTCATCTGGCTCAAAACCCAGCTTGTGTGCACCCKCTCTGCATCTGGGTGATTACTTTGCAAATCATCAGCCAAGCACCTCCTGCGTTTGCACATGACGAATCATTTGAGTCATTAACCACTAACAGTCCAGTCTTTCACAACAGCATCAAAGCTATTTCTCCAATCTCCATCTTCCTTCAAAGGCCAGTAGGCTGGGTGTGGGCAAGACCCTGGGATGGGACATAACCAGAACAACTGACCGGAACTGAAAAAAGTGGTATTTCACACCATATGACATCTTGCTCAGCAGTAAAATCTAAGAGAAAGGGAGAGGGATGCATTCGTTAAGCCATTTGTCTTCTGAAACCACCACTATGCATACTGAGGCTGACTTCCGAGGAATGGCTGAGCTCGCTTGCTGATGGGAAGTAGAGAATATACATTTTTGGTTTTCTGTGCTTCCACACATGGCCTTTGCTCTTCTTTATTTAATTTCTTTTATCTCGGCCCATGAGTTTTTTAATCTTGTTTTCTCCCCCATCCCTTTGAGGAAAGGGAGTGAGAAAGCATCTTGGTTGGCACTTATCAGCCAGCCATGGTAAATGCACAACAGAATTTTATAAGCACAACCCTCCCTGTTGACCAGTTATTAAACTGATTATATGGATTTTTCTGTATTGGTGATAGCATCTGTCCAGTAATGTTTGAACCAGAATGCATGAGCAAGAGTGATCTTTAGAGATCCAAAGGACATTTCACTGAGAGCAAAATTCTTTATTTTGGCAAAACTCTATCCCAGGCAATTATATCTGAACTGTTTAAATTCCACCTATAATTTTAACTGCATATAAAATTCTACTTTAATTCCTATCTGCATAGTTATTTTGTATTAAGGGGCAAAACACTTTATTTTAATCCAGTGGCAACTGGAATGATAAAGGAACCTACCATAACATAATACTATATCTTAGTTAATGAATATTAAAATCTTGCATAAGTTCAAATGAGTAAACTGCTTAGATAAAAATATTCTCAAAGGCCTTGAAGAACATTAACCAAAATATGGTTTTATGTGCATAACACTTAATTGTTTTTGATCTTTCAATCTCTACCATGCTAAGACGTTGTCAGGAGTCAGTGAATATTAGTGGCAGGACTCTGACAATAAGTTAGGGCTGCAGAAGGAGCCCTCAGGGTCAGACTAGCCCGTGTTCTGTTTAGAAAGCTTGTGAAGGCAGCCTCACTAAGTGGAAATCCAGAGTGCACAGCATCCTCTGGGCTTGAACACTCGCTATAAACATCCTGAAAGGTGTATACACCAGGTGGATGAAACAAACAGTAAACAGGTCCTGGGTGCCTCAGAGCAGCATAGGTGTTAGGATAACACATTTATTTCATACCCATTGCAATGAGATTGCAAGCCCAGATATGTGAAAATTTCTTAGTCCTGCACTTGTATTCTAACTCTGGCCATGGGAAAATAGATGCCTTACTTACTAGCAATGGGAAGAGCATGCCAACCCATTGTTTGTCTTCCCCAAGAGGTCTCATTGCAGAAGCTGGATGGGTGTCTACCCTGCAAAATAAATCTTATTCCCTCTGTGAGGTATTTCTAAAACAAAAAAAGTCTGTGATACCTTGAATTACAGTCCAATACGGGAGTAACAGAAACATCTAATTTCTTACTGCAGAGTGAAAAACATCTGGAAAAATTAAGCATCATCACCTATACACCAACATACATAAATTTCAATTACATTAAAAAAGATATGATTATGTGTTTGCATTAGAAATCGTTCCGTTTTTCAACATTTGGTGTATTTGGATTTTATTTATCTTTAGCTTAATTACAGCAAAACCAAGAAGACAAAATGAAGGTGGCTGAAAAGGGGAATATGTTTCCCAGAGGGTTTTGTGAAGTCTTCATTCTTAAATAAATTCTGGAACTGAACGGACAGGGGCAAAGTTTGAGCTTGGACCTAAGCTCCAGTTCCTTAACCATTCTGGTCCTTTTCTGGACTTGAAGGGGCACTAAAGGGATGAACACAGCACTAGAAAATATAAAAGGTATATACCAAGAAGATTCGTGTGGCAATAGGAGAAAAACTGCCAGCAAAACTTTAACCTGATAAGGTGAGAGGAGACTTCGGGCTGCTAAAAGAGGTAGCTAGTAAGGTCTTCTAGGAATGTGCTTTTGTATGTATTGCTATCAATGAATGCTGGTCAGCATTTAAGAACCATCTCTTAAGAGTGCAAGAGCAGGTAGCTAGACTCTATGGTGCTAATGGATCGCTTCCAGCTTGAGCTATCCTATGATTCTGTAATTCATGAGACTGTTCTGTAGTAGGTAACTTGGACTGTTAGACTGTTAAAACATTAATCAACAATAAATTCTTAGTTCCACTCAGAAGATGTGTTGCCTTTTGCCCATAACATAGTCTGGATTATAGCAGCATGAACATGTATAGTAACTACATCTTATTCCTGCCAATCCTTTCACCTAGACAGATCTCTCTTAAGTCATGCTATTCCAGAAGCAGTTTTCAGTCATTACTGTTTCAATTTACTAAAATCAGTCACCTCAACACTGAGAAATCCTCCACTTTTTTTGTTTTTTCAAATTTTCCTGAGATCTATCTTCTTTTCTTGTGTTTAATAGTTACTTTCCCATGTGTCAGTGCCTGTACCTTCTTTTCAGTTTCAGCAATGAATACTAGTTTCCCCAGTTCTCCTGTATTAAAGTCTGTGCATTAGACTGCAAGCATAGCATTATCTTATACAACCATATCAGACTTGCTAGCTCTTAGTCAAAGTTACTCTCACATACTGCTTTCATTTCTTTTTTRCATAGCTAAATCTGTATTTGCCTGCTTTCCATCCCACTAATGTACCAGATGCTGAAAATATCCCAATGTTGTGTTCTGTCTTACTAGTATAAATTTTCTTTTATTGTGTTAATTTAACTCTCTGAAGGCTGTTTCCTTAATTATTTAAATGGAGTCCGTTCCTCATATTTAGGACCCAGAATAGCATTATGTGAAAACGGGTTTGATAGTATCATTCTCTGGAGCAGACATTTTCAAAATCTTGCTCTGACATTAAATGTCATTGGAGCCTCTGTTTCTTYAGGTCTTTCTATGACTCTGTATTATCAGTTTTTATTTCATTTAACTTTTTTTATTTTCTATTGGGAATAATTTTCATTGCAAGTTCTTCACACCAGAATGATTGTGAGACTAACAAGAACATATCTCAAAAGAGGAAAAAATATTAACTGAATCAAAATAAAGTTTAAGCTACAAAAAATATAGAAGTCTATTGAACAAAAATGTAATAAAAATAACATAATTCTTATGGCATGCAGGCACCTAGTGCCATTGACAGCAGTCACAGAGTGGCAAGCACAGAAAAACAGATTATAAGGTGATGTCATAATTTAGATGGCTTCAAACAAACTAGATGTACCAAAAATTAATTTGAAATACTTAAAGAACTGCTTGTAGAAGGGATGTAAACAGTTATTTTTGAAGAAATGATAAAAAATGGTGAAATTCTAGAAAACTGGGTTTTTTGATAATATGGGAGGAGACTGTAACTCATTTTTTTTATTCTTTTATCCTCAGAAATATATGGAAAAAAATGTGCCCATACACAGGAAATAAATTCAGTATCAGCCAGTATGGACTCATCAGAAACAAATCATGTCAATACAATTTAATTTTGTTCTGTGGCAGACTGGCAAGGTTGAGAGTTGAGAATTAGAAAATATTATATGCTGTCATTATGGAAAATTTTTTGACAAAGCTATACTTGATATCTGTAAGAAAACTGAGAGAAAATAGTAGGATGCACATTCATAAATGAGTGCAAGACTAGCTGGAAAAACACACCATACTACTATGAAAGGGTTCTTTGCCACCTGAGGATGAGTAAGGTGGCATTTTCTGCTTGTCTGTGTTGGACAACAGTTTCTAATAATTTTCATTAGTAGCCTCAGAAATTAAATAAGTAGTCCTTTTATTTTGCAGATGACTTTTACCTCTCTAAGTTTGTGAGACTAAAAACCACAAAGGATAGGGAAAGGATTAAAAACCATCTTGATAATTTGGAAAGAGTTGAAAAAATATTCAAATCAATAGATACACTTAAGTATTGTAATTGGGTTTTTAAATGTTATCAACTCTTTGACAGATAATCCGTATGAATTTCCCAAGAGCCTACTAGATTATGATGGATTGTCAGCTAGTCTGCTGGAATGGAAACAGACTAATATGCTTGATTGTCACTAGAAGGTATTACTCATGACACCACTATCAGCCAGATGGTTAAAGGAAGAGGAAAGTATCCATTCTAATCTTGCAAGCCTATAAAGACACCTGCAATGTTGAAATGAAGGTACTATGAAGGTATGACTCAGCCACGTAACTCACAAGAGAGAGAGACTGAGGGGCAGAGAAATGTTTTAATCAAATCATGGGATCATATGTGAAAGTTCTGAATATTTCAACATTGTTCTGATACAATCAGATTTGTAAAGATTTTCTATTGTTGATTATCCATTAACCTATGGACACCAGAGGAGAGCAATTGTGACTTGCTAACCTTCGAATAGCTTGGTTTTATGAACTGCCAATGAACTCTGCATTTCAGTTTCTCATTTGTAAATGAAACAGGAGAATACTTACAATGTTGCATAAAATCTAAAATAAAATGTAATAATTGAAGCTGTATTGTGGCCTATCAGTGGTTAATATTAGGCAAGATAAGTTCAGCAATGCAAGTTTCAGGAACAGCAGAGGTTATGGACCTGAGTTTGCATATGCCCAGCTGCTGGGGATTTTGCAGTTAATTTGGAGAATATCTCTATTTTTCTTCATACTAAGCTATCAAACAGTCTCTTACTAAGTGTTGCTACTGCACATGACAGTACTGGTATCAAATTAGGATATTCAGTTTCTCAAATTCTGCTCGATGGAAGTATGTTTGTTTATTACTAAGTGGGAGTGGCTGGTTTTGGTATTTTCTAGATGTCTCAATTTCTTTATTTTTGAATGTTTATAAAACAACCTAATCATTTAGAAATATTTGCATCATGACAAACTTCAGAAACAGTCTTTTCTGCTTTATTAATTTGAACTGAATCTTGCATGGGCTGCTGCTATTTATTGGTAGTGTTCCATGTGTGGGACTCATTTCACCTTCAGCAACATTAGATATTTAGTGTAAACTACTAATTTAGGCTCAGTCTTTGTCATGACAATGGTAAAAAAAACCCAAAAACCATCAATGTCAGAAGACCATTAAGTTCAGCTTCGAGGAGCTTTTAAAGAGAAAGTGTCTTGTGTTTTGGAAACAGATGAAAAAAAATTAGGTTTGATGCCAACTTCATCATAAAGTAAAGCAAGACGAGTTGAGAAGGAGGAAGGTAACTTGAATGTCCTGTGGTAAGGACAAATAATTAAAGACAATAAATTAAAATCTAAACAATAGATTATTGCTATTTCTTCCAATACCATCCTCACTCCTAAATCTGTATGTATTCTTCATTGAGAAAAAATGAACAGAAAACAGATATAATGTCTTGCAGGTTTAGTGTATTATGTGCTAGAAGGACAATTTACGGGGAAAACATTTATTTTCTAACTGTAAATTAGTTTGTTTACAACTAGTCCTAGAAGAGAGTTCTTATCATAAATAAAATGAAAATGTTGTTTTCCTTTGAATCTTAGTGAAAACTTGTGTCGCATTTTTGGAAATCAATTCTGCTTAAAGAATCAATAATTGGAAAGCAAAAATGGGTTTCATCCTATCTTACTTTGGCCACCTAAACAGTCACATTTTTTGTGATTCATTTACTGAATCATTAGTTTCCAGTGCTCTTGATGACTCTGTACGGTACCTGCAGAGCTGGCAGATGCGAAGCACAACGAAACCCTACAGCCAATCCATATCTTTTTGGAGAGACAGCTAGAAGATATAGGTACATATGAAAGAAATACTATGTGTCTCAGCCTGTGCAATTAAAAACCTAAGGTTGCGATTTAATCTGATATGAATACATTTGGATGCATGTGTCTAGACATAATTATCCAGAGATGTGTTTGAGGTCTGAGCTTTCATTTATAGTGAGTAGAAATCTAGTGGAGGAAGTTTAGAGAGCTATTTAGCTGGACACTTTGCAGATGTTGAATCTTTGCCTAGACCAATGGAATGGACTAGTGGGGACTTCGACATGTGTAGAAAGCTAAATTTGGAAGATTTAGTCCTGCAGTCAGCCTGGCCTCTAATCTGTAATTAAATTTAATTTAGGGAGGTAGGCATGTACTGAGAAACAACAGCTATCGCAGAAGAGGAAGACATTCTGACAACAAAGTATCTGCAGGAAAAAAAAAGCTCGGATGACCAACTTTAAATATACATTGACATCTAAAAGTTTAGCTAATGTGTCATGGCATCACTCTATAAGACTCTAGTACAAAACCAGACAAGAATAACTAGCCCAGAACAGAGTAAGGAAAGGGAGAAGTATTAACTTGATCTTCACTGTCATGCTGCCAATGACTGTATTGGAGTAGAACTACATTTTGGCTGAAGAAGGTCATCTTAGCAAGAAGGTTTGGATAAGGTGTACCAACTTAATAACAGTGATTCATACATTAAAAATCCAAGGATGTGATTCCCAGGACTGATCTGTCCTCAGGAAAAGAACTTGCTATAAGCAACACTTCAATTGTGCCTTTCTCCATTTATAGTCTTAACCCCTCCATATTAACTATGTGTCTCCTAAAGTTCTAGCGTTTATTCCCAAGGTAAGAAAAATAACTTTAAAAAAACATCAGTACACCTTCATATTTTTAAAGAGATCTGTTCTTTCTTTGTGTACACCCCGACAGTGAAAGCAGATTAACTTGCCCTAATCCTGAAGTGATTTCTTCATGGTAGTAAGTCATGATGGCAAGAACATGGGCTTACTCTTATGCTAGCATCTCAACATCTTGAATACTAGTTTAAGGACCGTTCATGTCCAGCCAGCTTGAAAGGAGGAGATAATTATCAGATTTCCCTAGAAAATRAAACCAATTGCAACCCCCAGTATAGAACGAGAACATAATTCACTGCGTATTGCTTTTTAATTTGAAGCTTTTTATACCAAGGATGCCTCTGCATAAATCTAATAGTTTGGAGATTATAACTACTTGGTCTAGCAATTCTTTTCCTTCAGAGATGAGTAGCAGCCAAGGCAGATGGCTGGACTGAATAGAAATCTTTTTGCAAGAAGCTGTATTGACACTTCCTAGCCCAGTGCTATACTTTGGGCTTCCACCAATGACAGCATTTAGCATGGAGCTTAGCTGGGAAATATGTATTTCCAGAGGTCTCTGGACATATGCAAAAATCACATTAAACTGGAGGCTTAGAGCTCTAATTTCTAGCAAAGTTTGTTTCATTTTGAATGTCAAAAGCAATTTTCGGTTGTTTATTTAACACTGATTATTTTGCTGTACTTGCTTTATGCAATCTGAAAGTTCCATCTAAGCTTTGCACCAGCAAAGATTCATGACTCACTGTTTATGCAAACTAATTTTGGTGAACATTTAAAATTATTTATCTCATGTTAGTGAATTTACTCTATAGTTGAATGATGAGGATTTCTAGAATTGTGGTCACGCAGATGACAGCAGCTATCTGGATATTATAGAAATAGATGAAAGTTAACACATTTTTGCTAGACACTTGAAAGCATTCTGCAACCCTATGTGCTTTTTGCCTCACTATCTACAGTCCAGTGCATAATGATAAAACAGTTCTTTCTCAAAGGCAACTTTTAGAATTAAGAACTCTTCATGAAATAATGAATTTGTTAAAATAAATTTGTATGGAAAGAGGTGATTTCTACAGAGCTTTATAATAAATTTTGTTTTCTTTAATTTAAAAATAAATTGATGGAATAAATTTGTATTATTGAAGAAAATACCAAACATTCATTTCCTGGGTTCAATTTCATTCTAAACTGGCAAGCACTTAACACTGTCAGCCCCTTGTGCTTTTAACTGAATAAAGGTCAGATAATCAGACATCTGAAAGGACAGCTCATTTATCATCCTTTGATAAATGTGTCAGTAGCTAATCTTTAGCAGCGGATGATAACACTACACAATGAAAAGTTAATGGATTCAAAGCACTGAATTTACCACAACATGGATGTAATGATGCTGTAGAGCAGAAAGTTCAATTTTATTCCATATTTTATATGAAATTATATTTTTAGCCAAAAGCATTAATTACACAATCTAAACATTATTCTGATAAATTGTGTTCCACAGAGAACAAGAATGATCTTGATAAGAAATTGTAATTATAGAACTGATTGAAGTATTATTTCAACAATCTAATGTAGTATTTCTATCCCATCAAGCTAATTGCTGAATCCTCACCAGTTTAAAAATTACCACTAAATGTTTCTTGCTACAAGTTTATATATACCATTTTAGTAGCACATGTTCTTATTTATATCTCATTTATTGTTAATCTAAAATCACAATTAGTATAGTCACCCTAGACCTAAAGCTGAGATTGACAATATAGGTGTCTGCTTTAGGCTGTATCTTTTCAGCCTTAGATCGTATCTTGTCAGCCCTGTACAGGCATTTCTGATATTCTAAGGCGTCTCAAATGACCAAAAACATACATTCAGAATGTTGTTTACTTATTTTCTCAAAGTGTCATGAAACATTTTTTTTAATCTAATTTTGTAAGTATTGTAAAACATAAGAATAATGCTGAAGAAGAAAGGGTAATGCTGAAGACAAATGACACACAGGACTTATTAGATTCCTATATTCCTTGAAGGGATGCCAGAAGAAAAATGTCTAACATATAAGTTTATATTGCTTGATGAACACATCAGGTCTCCACTTCCCTTTTCCTTAATCTTCCCTCTCTCTGCAGAAGTTCATGGCAGAATCACATGAAGAGATATAGTGGACTATTTTTTCTAGAACTCAGATTATGGCAATTATGGTTAAAACTCTTGAAGTTTATTGGTCTGCTGTTCAGGCTGGAGGGCCTTCAAGCATGTATATGGTATTCCCTTGGATTCTGTTGAGATTTAAAAGCTTTGGGAAGGTCCCATATAGGACAAGGATGATGGTAAAGACAATATCCTATGTTTCAGTGATTGAAAACACACCAAAAGAAATCTGGAGAAATTTGTCAAGGTACCTTGCCTCACAATCACATTTTTCCACAGAAGGGAACAATCTAGACCTAAATGGTTTATATTCTGAACCAACAAATTTTAGATTTATTACTTCGCTTTAAAAAGGCCAAAGAAAATACATGCCTCATTAATTAGGTGATGAATTACTTTTATTTCATTAATTCTAAAAAAGATTCAAGTAACTATATTTTATAAGGCAGTTTAGTCAGCACAAAGGAGAGAAGTATGTGGCTAGAGTTCATATCTAGGGTTTTAAATATCCTAATAACCACTTGTATCCAGTTTTAAAGTATATTTTGGGATGTAATAGTTCACAAATATATAGTGGAAATCAGAAATATCATTTCCTGGCAACATAATTTTGTGAGTATCATTGTCATAAGAGAACATAAAGTAAGTTTATTGCACGCTGTGTATCAGTTTTGCAAATTCTCTGTTGTGATATTTGAGTCAAACTCTAGAACAGGAACTTTCTCACAAAAAAAAATCAAGAAACAAGAAACAAATACATAAATAATTATGACTGATCAGTATTTTTTTTTCTACCAGGTAGCTTAGCTGAAACCTTTGGTGTGTATATAAAAGAAGACTCAACACTATTTACAGCAAATTCAGAAATATGAGTGATTAAAAAATATTTTCTTAAGTGGCATGCTTTGTTATTCAAGCACCAACATGTCAAACAATTTGCCATGATAGCTAATAGTCAAAATAATAAATTTCTATAATTTTAGAATAAAAATGTATATGGAAATTTGTAGCCAGTATCTGTAGCTACTTATGACCAAGTGGAGAACATTGGAGTTGTATTATTTCTTAATACAATAAAAGCTAGCAAATAATTTATAATTGTATTAATACTCCTCTTCATGAGTCTTTAGAGAGCAAAACAAAATGCTTGCATAATGGATTTTTCTTCTTTCATGAGTATTATGCAGTTGGACTTAATTTTTTCTCTCTATCTCAAATATTTAATTAAGTAATTAGTCAATTTTCTTACAAATTGTTCTTGGATAATAAGTTAATAATATATGATTCAACTGGGAATAGTTTTGTGTTATAATGACTGGACATGAATTCTGATCATTACAAGATAATATATGAAATGTAAAATTRTTTTTTCATTAATTGACAGCAAAAGTAGGATTTCTATTACCTTACTTAAAGATTTATCCAAAGGACATTGAATTTGTGACTTACACAAAATTAACCAAAGCACTTAAAAACCTTGATGATAAATATATTAAAGAATCAAAATACATGAAAACATATAGAAAACACAAAAATTAGATTAATGGAAACTTATGTGCTTGCTTCAATGGTTTTGCTTCCTGGGTGGTATTATATGAAAGTCTACAAACACAGTAGTGAGAGATTGTGCTGGGAAAACTCCTGTAAAAATACCCAGAGTAGAAACAAGAAGAATAGCTTTAGTGGCACTGGTCTGAAAACAGTCAAGACAATTCAGTATCAACAGCAGACAGAGCATGGAAGTTTTGATACTGAAAACTTGGGTAAAAATCATTAGATAGGGTATGTTTTAAGGAGATGTCATTGTTTGACTTGGTGTGAGACAAATTTGATTGGTTAAAAACAGGTAAAGGACAGTTCTATGAGTCACTTAGTGTTCTTGTGACGTTTCTGTGAAAGGAATGTTATAAAAAACATCTAGGAAGTGATGCAGCCCTTGTCCTCACTTCCTCTCTTGTTCTCTTGCTCCTTGTTGACTCACGAGAGGCAGTGGCTCTCCCCCGACTCCTGGGCCAGGGGCCCACAGCCCGGGGGGCCGGCGAGGGCAGCTGGCCTCACCTTCCACTGGTTCTGTGCCATTCCAGACTTGAGAGGAGTTGGTTTAATGCCATCTGAACCAAGGCTAAACAGAGAAACAACTAAGTTAAGCTGAGCTGGGAAATCCGAGAGAAGATAAGCAGAGCTGAGCTACGCAGAGAGAGTTGAGTTGGTGAGATCGAAGGGTGACTTTGCTTTTCAGATAAAGCAGAGAATTTATGAAGCAGCCAAAAGACTTACTAAAATTTGGACGGTTGCCAGTGTAGAGAAAACAAAATGGGGGAGGAAGAGCTTTGGGCCTGGGAAAGCAAGCCTCATTATAGTAGGAACATGTAATTGTTATAAATACTTTTGTAAACATTTTCTACAAATATTAACTTCTTCTCTAAGCTAGAGAGAAAGGAAAGCAGTCACAAGAAAAACTAAATATGGAGACTAGTAGCCAAATGGAAGAGAAGACAAGGAGTGGCAGAAAGTGCCAGGGAAGCCATCTTTACCAACATCGAAATCCATCTTTTTTCTGTGAGCTGTGCAGTGTGATCTGGAGTAATATTAAACTAAATATCTTTTTAAATCACAATTTAGACATTGCGGAGTTTGAAACTTACAGCCTAAAATAAGAACATTTTTATGTTGTGTGCAGGTAAAGCTTGCAGCCTTTGGAGATTATGAGTAATGCAGGAGACTGTTGCCTTTAGTGCTTTTAGACTAGCGTGACTTACTCTTAAAAAGTTTAACCCCATCAAACTTTTCTTGTGACCCACAAACTGCGGAGTGTTTGTGGGAGAGAGGATACACCACTGCAAAACCTGGGTGGGCTGTGGTGTTTCTGAAAGGTTTGGAACCATGCTGAAGACACTTCTTAGGGAACTGTCTTTCGTGGGATGGATCCCACTACACTACAGAAAGAACTCTCTTTATCCCATGAGGTGGCAATAAGAACTCTTAATCATAAGATCAAAATCTCATGTTTATGTCCTTTATGTAATCAGTGAGAAAAATTGGAATGTATGGGGGGAGAGTGATGTTTGTATATTATGCCTTAATATTTTTTTTTCATTATTTTTCATTCTTTCTTTTCTTAGTAAAGTTAGTGAAATAAATTATTTAATCATTTTTCAAGTTTGCAGCCTGTTTTTGCTGTCTCCTCTCCTCTAAAGAACTAAGCGTGAGGATCTGGAGTTTGCCTCCAGTTTAACCCTTAACAAGAGAAAAGTTTCCAAAGTGAAACATAAATTTTCTGTGTCTATTCACTTTAAACAAAGAGATAGAAATTTCAGAAAACATATTTCTAGGTTCATCCACACTGCTGTGTATTTCAAAGTTTTATTTTTATTCTACTACACATTTGTCATTAAATTTTACAAAAGTGACTGTTTCTCATGAAAAGTATAGAGATGTGTTTAAAAAACATATTGCATGATCCTGACTGTGCATCACATGAAATCCAAGCAAAGGGTTACATTCTGTTTCTATTAGTATAGTCTCAAAACTTTTAAGTATATGAATGTTGCTGACTCACAAGCAATTACTGTAATACTGTTCTGCAACATAACCTGGAGGGCTTTACAAATGATTGGTCAGATCTGAAAATTCCTTCAAAAAGTTTAAGACTTTTTGCATCCGCTCATGTATTATATTCTATCAAGACAAAGTACATTAAAATCTCAGTCTTTCACTAGATCTATCTATCTATCACTAGAACTGTCAATGATCATCAAAATGCAGGATGATAATGAAAAAGAAAAAAGATACAGAAAAGCAGAGTGGTTTAAAATTATACATTGTCTTATATGGGAGGTTCCAGGTGCAAAATTCTACTTTGTTTTTGTGGATTTTATATCACCATAGGGCTTCAGTCTGTTTCAGAGCCTAAGGATTTTTGTAATCATGATGCTTCACATTCACCGAAGAAAACAGGTGTTTTCAAAATTCTTTTAAGCAAATAGGTCTGGGATTAGATAATAATAGGAACAGTGGGATAGTGTGAAAATGAACAAATCTGCTAAGAGATGTTTGTGAGAGACTTGGAAAACATACCATATTTTATGGTTACTTTATTTTTTCACAATGAACAAAGTATAAAGAGTACATTTATGTTGTCTTGTTTCAGATGGATTCTCCCACACATTATGACTGTCATTATTGTTATTGTTATTATTAATATTGCTACTCCTGCTATTGTTCTGCAGATAATATGCTGTAAGATGAAAAACCCTAGAGGCCTGGAGATATGCAAAATAAACTCTCAGACCATATTGTCTTCGAAAATAATGTATATTACTCGTGAAGCTATGAAGTGAATAAATTGCAAAGCCATAATGAAAGGAGCTAGCCTCTTAGCTCAAAGTCAAATTACTCTCTCCATATCTTCCTTGAAAATTGTTTAAAGGAAAAATAAATAAACTATCTCTGAAGCAAATTTATCTTAAACCCTAGATGTTGAACTACATGTATCTCTGTGACAATGCTTACTGTAGACAGCAACTGGAAAATCAGGGCTTTTTTTACATTTTTTGAACATTACAGCTTTGTCCCAGGTTTCTCACCACAATGTTAAAAGGATATATTCCTGTTCTCCAGTTTTTCTATCTTGGGCTATTCCGACTTTGGATAATTTTCCTTTCTGTTTTCAGTTTTTAACTGAATCTCTGCTCTTCTTAGACTATCTTGCATTATTTTCTGTCCCTTTAAATTCTGAGAGATGGAAATGGCAGTTCAAATTTTCCAAGAGCTCTCCTGTCTCTTTTCAACTCTTACCTACTTGACTCTGAATCTCAGAATCATGGAATGGCTGATWTTGGAGGGGAACTTTGCAGTTCATCTTGTTCAATCCACCTGTTCAAGCAGAGTCATGAGACAGTCATGTTCCCAGGTACTTACAGGTGCATCCCATCAGGACACATGGATTTATGTATGGCCGATTTTCTTAAGTACTGCGTGATCTCATCCTGTTCCACCAAGAATAAGTATTCCTTGCTCCAAAATTTCCCCTCATCTCCAGGTGCTTGGATTTGAGGGCAAAAAAAAAAGTTTTGACATAGTGGGATTGAGTGCATCGTCAGAAAGTTATCCAGTAACACCCAGCTGAGTGTTTCAGTTGATTCTCTTAAGGAAAGAGATGCCACTCAGAAGTACCTTGACAGGCTGGAGGAGTAGGCTGTGCAAACATCATGAAGTTGAAAAAGGACAAGTTCAAGGCCCTTCATCTGGGTTGGGGCAGTGCCCAATATCAATATGGTATGGGGAAAGAATGGATGGAGAGCAGTCCTGTGAAGGACTTCAGTATACTGTTGTATGAAAAGTTGGATATAAATTGGCAATGTGGGCTTGCAGGCCTAAAGGGCAATCATATCCTGGGCTGCATCAAAAAGCAGCATGGACAGCAGGTTGAGGAAGGTGATTTTGCCCCTTTGCTCTAATGAGACCCCATCTAAAATACTGTGTACAACTCTGCAGCCCCCAAAATAAGAACATGAACTTGTTGGAGAGAGTCCAGAGGCCACAAAGATGGTCAGAGGAATGGAGCACCTCTCCTACTAAGACAGGCTGATAGAGTTGGGGTTGTTCAGCCTGGAGAGGAAAAAGCTCTGGAGAGACCTTCTAGTACCTAAATGGGACCTACAAGAAGGCTGGAAAGGGACTTTTGAAAAGAGCATGTAGTGACAGGACAAGCTGGGGGAGGATGAATGACCTTAAACTAGAAGAAGGCAGGTTTAGATTAGACAGTAGTAAGAAATTGGTTACTGTGAGGGTGGTGAAGCCCTGACATAGATTGCCCAGGGAAGCTGTGGCTGCCCCATGCCTGAAAGTGTTCAAGGCCGGGTTGGATGGGTGTCCTGGAGTGACTTTATGATGCTATATATCCCAACTGCCTGCTTAATGAACAATATAAATTCTGTGTCTTTAAGCTGGCTCGAGAAACTGGGCACTGTGTTTTGGTTTTCATCAAAGGTGATTACATTTTTTACTTATCAGCTAGCTGTGTTGTGCTTCTCAGGAGAGAGCTCTTGCTGGCCACTTTTCTGCAGTTGGATGCAAAGAGAACACTTTTACCTTTTTTTCCTGTGAGTTTTTGGCCCTGCTTTGACTCATATTGGAGAGAGTTAAAAACTTACTTTTGGCTTTTTCCCTCCTTTGCCTGAGGCACGGAGAGAGGACAGTTTTCCTGGTACTGTGATTTCGTCTCTTTCTCTGGAACTGTTCAGCTGAGCTTTGATTTGGAATACCATCACCAGGGGGGCCTCGGTGTGGCCACAGGGAGGCCTGCTCCGCACTCCAGCTTCTGAGAGAGTAAAACTACACCCAGGAAACAAAGGACTCTGAATTAATCCAGGTTATCTTCATCACGAAAGGTTTATTATCTATTATTATTCATTTTTTATTTTCCTTTTCCCTCCCCCTGGTGCCTGCATGCACACCTCCCTCCNNCCCCCCCCCCCCCCCCCCCAGCAGCTGGATTTTGTTAAATAAACTCCTTTTTTCACTTTCCTCCAATAAATTCTTATTGGGGAGGGGAAAGGGAGTTTAGGACCCTATCTTTTGCAGAGGAGGCTCTTCGAGTCTTCCTCCTAAGTTTGTCCAAACTGTGACAAACATATTTGGCGCCCAATTCTTGAGGGCCCAACCACGACAATGGGGCTTTGARCAAGTGGGTCTAAGTGGAAGATGTCCTTGCCCCTGGCAGGGGGTTGGAACTAGATGGTCTCTAAAGTTACTTTCAACCCAACCATTCTATGATTTTATCATTATTCTCTGATACATAGGAACTCTACAGACTTCTATATCTCTTGAAAATGTTCCTTTATGAAAGAATATTGCAAGACAAAGTAAGTTGAAAAATTTTAATTCCTCACAGGTGAAGGAAGCAGAGAACTGAGGTCTCTCCCTTCTTGGGAATATCACAGGAGTAGGCTGTTTTATGGTAAGAAGGCAACACTTTCTATCACAATGTTTTTTTCTTGAGAGAAGAGTTATGACAGATATGCTCCTATTGAGTGTGGGTTTTATACATGGATTGCTTGGGTTTGCATGGAAAATGCAAAACCACACAGATGTGTTGGAATTTCCACATAACAGCTAGAGGAATGCAGGCAGCAATCTTTGGTAGGACTTAAAGCCTAAAACTGTATACAATGTGACCCAGAAGAAGGTTTACTGGTGAAGGCCAGTCACAATCAGACCTTCAACTGACTAAATAATAGGTTTTCATCCTTTGCACTCCTGGGCTTTGATGTTCACATGTACTTTATGTTGCATTTTTTTATTCATTAGTACTTTTGTGAATCTAAATGTAAGGACTTAATTTTTACTGCTTTACTATTCCAGGCTGCTAAGGAAGAAGTTTTTAGCTTGTTTTTTTCATGGCCTCTGCTACTCTGTTTCCATTAGCAAGGATGGAAGAAGAAAGCATATACAAAAATGGTGACTAAACATTTCCACTATAATTTTAAGTCACATTTGATATAGGTATTAAAGTTACGATAATTTCACTTGAGAAGCATTTTTTTTATTTCTGGCTTTGTCAGCTAGTTTGATTATTGTCATAATTTATATGTAATTTAAGCAGGATGTCATTTGTAGCAAAATCACTTACCTCAAAGATTTTATCTGTCACTTTTTGCTGTGCCCAAATATTCTATGTTTCAGAAAGCCATTGGTATGCATGCATTTGCTCATACAAAACTCTTCTCATCCTCCAAATATGTGTCTTACACCTTACATTGCTGATAAACAAGATAATTGTCATTGTCAGTCTCAAGCAAATACTTTTTTTTGTGGCCAGGTATTGGGCTATTTAACCATTTAACAGAACTGGGAAATCTTTTATTGAGTATAGAATTCTTTTGCAATATATTTGTGCTTCTTATGTTTAACTGATAGAATCTATTTATTTACACTATGATGAATTTTGTAATGTGAGATTCTAATTGAGAACCAAATGCAAGATGGATTAAATCAGAAATTACAGATATCCCTAATTGTCCATGACTAGATCTACATAGATATATTTAGCTGTTCCTTAGGTTAACAGCACAGACGTTCTGTTAGTTAATTAGTTTAACTCACTAATTCATTAGTGATACCTAGTAACTTTTGAACTGTCATTTTCAGCATAAAAGACACACTTAAAAAAATGGAAGACTGAGGCAACTCTTAAGATACTTACTACTTCCAGCCAACCCAAAATATGCTAATTACTAGTTGGAAAATGCTAATTGTTACATGTAGGAGAATATTTAGCAAAGCCCCTCAAGAATTGTTCTGCTGGCCTGTGGAAATGTTGTCACTATTTGCAGACTACATAGAGGTTTAACAAACATAGATCTTAGTCACTCAGAGGCATTTTGATCAGGAAGAGAAGTGCTCTGCCTCCATTTTTTTGACAAAACAGGCACAGAGATATTTGTAACAAACTTGTAGTAGGAATGTCCAAGTGGACATTTGCCTTCAACTGAAAATAAGCTTTCTTTTTTCCCCGATTATTTCTTCTACCATATTCTTATTAATTCTTACATACTATTTGGATTTTTTTTAAAGATAAACTTTATAAACCTTTACAGACATACCAATAAATAGCTTTTGCGTTAAAAGTAACTGTCTGATCAATAATAAAGATAATGCCAAAGGGCATATAACATTCACAATAGAGTGAGAAGTGGCAAAATRAAGAAAAAAATATTTCACATTCTTTCAGTCGTAGCCAAAAAGAGTTTCAAAGCATACCCTGATGCTGCCATGAACAAAATCTATCATGTAAGCAGCCACCTGTGAACAGTTTCTACAAAATTTGGTGAAGGGCATTTATCATTCCTCAATTAAAATGTCAAATCTAATTAGACTTCCCTTCAACACACTGTATCTTACACAGTGGTACAATGAGAGAAACACTTTCCCTTGAATTACTAAAAAGCAAAGGGGTTATCTGTGAAAGCTCCACGAGAAGCAAGGGAGCCTTTCTGTAGGGTTTTCAAATGCAAGGGAGTTAATTCATCAGCTGTTTACAGCCCATAAATTACCTATGGATTTGAAATTTTACCTGGATGAAGGACACATTCATTCTCATAAGACTCCAGACCAAATTGTTCTATGATTAGGAGAAATGTTTCCAAGATTCACAGGTTGTTTTGATGGTGACTGGCATCATATATTGGCTGTTGGGCAGAGTGGAGACTTCACTATTCATTTTTTGGTACTTGCTTTTAATCTGATATGACACATCTTAACAAAGCTAAACACTAAATGATTAACAATATGTTCTTTCAAAATAAAGGTTTCAAGCAACACCATCTTTCTTTTTCAAATAAGGGGTGGTCAGTCCAGCCTGCAAGTCTGAGTTACAGAAAGCACAGTGGAAAGCAAAGTATTAAATATTATTAATAGTAATTGAAACAATTTCAGAGAAAAACAAGTATTTAAAAAAATTGGAATATTTCATAAAATCTACCACTCTTAGCTATAAGAAATAAACTAAAAGATATCAAATCAGTAAATATTTTCTTTTTATTGGTCTCCTGAAAAACTGCAGGTGTCATATGCAGACGTGTGTAATGCAGTCCAGTGATTTGAAGACATGAATCACCATACTAATACCACTCTCTAGGCTGGTCAAATTGTATCTGGATGTAAATGGAATTATTCTCTCTCCTTAACTCAAGTTAAAATTCAAACTTTAAAGATAATGCTTTTACTATAATGGACAAGCCAGAGTATTTATAGAGTTATAACTCCTCTTTTCTTTCCCTTTTCCCAACTTCCATTCATTCCAAATACAATAATTGGGTTTGTTCTTTTTTTTTTTTTCCTGTTGCCATTGTTAGAGATAGTGGTTTAGCTCTGGGATTTTTTTCCAAGATTGACTCTCATTTTTATATTTATAAAATATTGCTAATTGTCAGAATCCAGTATTGTCTGTTCAGGTTCTTTTAAATATTCCAAACAAGGAGGTTTTAATGTTTAATATCAAATCTACTACTTAGTGAATATTTTATGTTACATGGGACTTCGACTTTGCAGAATAATACAGCAATATAATGAAATCACAAGACAAACACAATCGAACAATTACAATATACAGTTGGATCATAATACAGACATGATTCCTATTACAGGTCTCTGTAAGCTCACCATTATGTTGCCAGGCGTCCTCATTCTCCAGGAAGGAATAACTGAGTCAAAGCCAGCTCAAGCCTTTTGCTCTCGTCATATTTAATTTTGTTGTCTTTTTCAATTTCAATGAAAGCCTCCTGCTCATACCCCCACGCAGGTCTGACTGGCTGGGGAAGATAATACTTTGTATCAGCTATTGTAGGGAAGGCCATTTACACAACTGCTTGACACAATCAACTGATACAGTCAATTACCTAAAGTAAAGGCTCCTCTCTGGTCCCCTTTATGTTGTATTTCTTCACTTCCATGATTTTTTTGGCAAGTGTTCCCACAGCCCATAGTCACTAAAAATATTAACAGTATGTCAGAAAGTTGATGGAAACCCTTCACTCATTAAGTGTGCACATCACTTGGAAGTAGTTGTGCACTAACTCAAAAAGCAAGACAACATATGTGGGAAAATGAAGGAAATGAGAAAAGTATCTAAATTCTCAGCAAAATTATTCTTCACTATTCCTTCCCCTTCACCAAAATTAAGATGCTTTCAAATTAAGTTTCCACTCCTGATGAAGTATGTCCTTTAATTGCAAGTACATCTATTCTGCTGTTAACTGTTTTCAGCTCCTGCTTCTGTTTACATTTGCAACTCTGATGCTCGGCTGGGACTTGATAAATTTTCAATGTACTTCACTCACATTAAACCAGCTGGGGTTCTGCTTTGCAATAAATCTTAGAAATTATTAATTTTCAGGGGGTTACTTCTCTGCATCATGATTGTATTTTATGATTATATTTTATAGGTGTTATCTGCTATGGGATTGTCAGGTAATTGCTTGGAAACAATATTAAAGTTTACATTCTTGATAGCTTTCAAGAGATGAAATACCGATTTCCATTAGTGAGTACACATACAACAGACACATGAAAGTATCAGCCAATAATTCAGACAATCACCATAGCAATCATCCGCCCTCAAAAGGCATATGAATTATTTTAAAATACAAGCACTTTTAAGACAACTTTGCATAAAAAAATATTAAAAGTTATAAACAGATAGGAAAGTCAGTTCCGTCAAATGTATGCTATTTCAGTTAAATTTGTTTGACACTTTGTTAGAGTATGAGACTTCCAAAATGAGTCAAGTGTAAACGAATCTGTGATAATTTCTGATGTATAAATGTGTATTAATTGGGTTTTTTTCCATGTGAAAAGTATTTTTGTATCTGTCTTAACATATTTCCTTGATTTTTGTACTCGTGCTAATACGTATATGTAGACATAAATAGACCCTAATGATTCCGCTTCCCTCCAGTCACCTACTTAAGTTTTAGAAGTTCTTTGATAATTTAGACTCTGATAACGAAATAATGGACAAATATTAGTGCTAGCGTCAATGTGCACAGTCTGGTTTTGGTGATATTATTCTGTTCATCAAAGGTCATTGCGTTTTGTTTTTTTCCTAAAAATAAAATGAAAAATATTTATGCCCAAACTTCTTTTATGGGAGGCTGAAGAGTCAATAACTGTCCCTAGAATTAGCCAGCATCAGTTAAATCATATCTGCAAAAGACTTTTGGAAACTGGCTGAGGAGTACCAARAAGCTACCTTAAAATATCATCCCACAAGCGATCTGTTGTTCTTGTTCTAGTAAATCTTCCTGTCTTTCTATGGGTATACACCATATAAGTTTATCTGTTTTCGATTAGTTTTCATGCAAGCAACTTCCATTTATATTCTTTGCTTTTAGTTTTTTATTCTTTCAATAGATATTCTTGTTGTGTGAAGTGGAAGTGGAGTACAGCAAAGTAGTTATCCTCTATAAGAAAACTTCTGAAAAAAACCCAACCAAGCAACAAACAACCACTTCCCAGGAAAAAAGACTGTTAAGAAGGGAAGTGATTGATAACCTCTCCAGAGAGAAATATAGGTGTGTTTCACACAGAATCGACTTATCCAGACTAGATTTTTACCAACAAAATGGTTTTATCCTTATCCTTATAAAAATGTCTTGGGATCTCTTAATGAACATTAGTTACCAGGGCACTGATACCAATTTCCAAAGTAATTTCTGTCTCTCAAACACAGCTGACATTTCCGTAAAACATGATACTATTGCTTGCTGGGAAAGCAAATCATTGTGTTTGCAGTGTGCAGACAAATCATTCTGATGTGAAACAAAGAATAGAATAGTCTCTGCAAAGAAACCCATACTGATTAAAAATCCCATCTTCACTAGCTGTTCTAGCCAAACTATATTATATGGAAGTGTTGCCACATCCTTTAGAAATTCAGATCAAATTAAGACCAGCATACTACTACGTAAAATGTTACAAGAGGTAAGAAAGATGTTGTGCACCTCATTTAAATGTGATTTTATTAAACCACATGACTACTGTAACAACAGCTAAAGTAATTAAATATGGTACTAATTACAGCAGTAAGGGATGATAACATTATTTACTCTAGGTTTCCTAATGTTCCCAAAGACAACAGCCTTTTTCCACCTGTCTTATGACTTAGCCAAAATTGGCTAAACTATAATCACCTCAACACTCAAACGTGTATGCCTGGTTAAAAAAAAATCAGAAAAGTAAAAAATCAAGCACAAATATGCTAGATATTGCTCTGAAACAGGCTGAAGGAATATATCTGATTTTTTATCCATGTTAAAGAAGTTTAGAAACTTCTTAAAAGATCTTTTGCCCTATGCTTTCAATTGTAGAGAAGAAATTTGTCAGGAAACAGGGGTTTTTGCCAAGTTTGTAAAAAACCCCACAGTTTAGCCAGATTACACATCTTTTAAGAAGTTTGCAATGCATAATTATTCAATTGAAAAACAGAATTTCACATTTCCATTCTCTAAGCAATCCATCTGAACAGAGCATGTTCTGTCCACGTCTTAGCAGATATTCATGCATCATGGTATCTCTATGTCTCAGAATTTATAGGCAGCAGGAAAAAGATTGTTCCTCTTGAACAACCAGTCTGTATTTGTGTCCAGGCAGCAGTAGAAATTGGAGAGAGGAGATGAGGGTGCAAACTATCCTATTCGAATTCAATCATGATAAAAGACATTTTTACAGCYAGATGACTAGACAGAGATTAGAAGGGGCATAGGAGGTTCAGTTTCAAGGAAAACACATAACATGGTGTAAATTGAGATTTATTAGAAAACCCCCAGGATTCTGGGGTATCTAATTTCAGGAAAGCTGTTCAGGAATGTGTTATTAAAAGTGAAGGGACATTAGAGATGTGTGGAAAGGCCAGGCAAATATGCATGGATATAATCTGGTAAGAAACTGTAGTATTGTCACAGAACTGAGGTGGTCTCTGCAAAATAGAAGGACTAATATGTTGTAAAAGAAAAAGCAAGATTAGATGTAGAGCCCAGAAGTTAAGCTTTTATTAGAAAGCATTTGAGCACTAATGGAAAGACACAAGTGAAGGTCAGAAGGCAACAAGCAAGGCAGTATGAATGAAAAAACCATGAGCAGAGGAAGTGGAATTTAATGGGCAAGCTGTTAGCAGGACAGCCTTCAGCAACCTGCAGAGGTTTTATCCAGAAAGGAAGGAGATTAATGATGTGAGGAAGTATGTACGATATCTAATAGCTTTTCTTGATTGGAACCTTATGTAAATTTCAGCACAAGCATAGCAATAATAAATACAACTACTATTTAATAACATTCAACATTAGAACAAAACAGCACATAATAGCTGGCAATCATGGCACTAAAATAATTACCTGAATGGCAGTAGAAAATATAATCATAGCAATCTTATAAGTAATTAGATTATGTCAATAGCATTGTATAAATGCTATAAATTCAACATCAGATTAGCATTAAAATATCAGCAGAATAGTGTTATGGGTATGACGTGCATCCCCAGTGCCAAATCCCTGAGTTCTCCCAATAAGCTTAAGTTAACAAGTCTCCTATCTTGGACCTTAGAGTTCACATCCATGATACAGGTGAATGAGCAGCATCTGCTGAAGTGTGAAGGTGACTTGGACAATGTCCTCCACAACAGTTTACTGTCAGCCACTGATACCTGCACTGCTGATCCTCCTGACACCAGAAGTTTCAGATAAGTCTTTTAAGCTGCCTTTTATCCCCTCAAAAGTTTGATCCTGTTATTCCATTCTTTATTTCTCCATTTTTGCAGTCTGATTGTTACTTTGCTGAGCTTGTTTCTCAGTCTGGAAATAACTGATTGCTGTGTCCTTGGTCATCATGTCTTCTTCCTGAAAATGATCCTCACRTCCTCAAAACTAATCAGAAATTATCATTTCAATTAGTCTATATCTGTGCTATACCAAATACATTTGTATTAGTGAATGCCACACCAAGGCTTATCTTGGCTTCAGTCATCATTTTTCCCCTGCTATGCTGGCCACATGCTAAGGTGCATCTCAGGTCAGCAGTTCCCTTCTTCAGAAATAGCAGTATATTAAGGCCTATTGTCCTATCCAGGATCAGCAACTCCCTTCCCTTACATAGATTTAAAGCCTTTTTGGCATTGTTAAATTTCTTCTTACACATGCAGTAAGGAACTGGGAACAGTGGGAACAAGAAAAATATTAATGTGGGATCCAAAAGAAGGAAGCATATACTGACTGGTTTAGGAGAATCACAAAATGAGTAAGGTTGGAAGGGACCACTRGAGGTCTTTTAGTCCAATATCCCTGATCAAACAAGGTCCCCTCGAGCATGGATCTTTGATGAGAAAATCTCCTAGCCCAACTTCACGATTCATGATTGCTGTGTGAAACTAGTCTTGTGGCAACAACTGAATTACACTTTACAAAAAGGATGAACACTTCCTGCAACTGTAAAAAAATCCTGTTGCTCATATGACAGAAGTCTGTAAGCTGACAATATTTAGTATTGATAGAGAATTTGTAACAAGGTTAGTAAAACTGTTTTTTGAACAATCTGCAAATAAAATATTATGAAAATATTACTTATAAATACATTTTGTTAAACTCATGAGTTCGGGCTAGTTTTTTCAGAGACAGCTGATGTCTCTTTAAAAATAAAAATGAAAAAAATTCATAATTTGTTTGACCTAGCCACTTCCCTATAATAATTTGGTACTTTTGCAAGTTTTCAGCATCTCATTTTGGATTGTGTTTTCTTGTTTGTTTGCATTTTCTCAGTGTTGTGGTTTAAACCCAGCTGGAAACTGCACAGTCAGTCATAATGCTGTGTATTGTCCATTACTGTAAAGTTTACTTTAAGTGGAAACTCACACACTCATGATTTATCATACTGTATTTACATGCTGTTCTATTTTTCTCAYGTACCTGCCTCTCAGTGATATGTCCTGTTTTATGCTGAATCCAGAATTTCTAATGCTTATCAGAAATCATAATTTTTACTCCTTCTGGCTAGAATTCATATTGACTCTGAGAGAACGGTAAACAGCTATGAAGCAATTAATAATGTCCCTCATGTTGGGGTAATGAGTGTAGAACAAGAGGCATTTGAGGGTTCAATGATCAATATACTCTGATTCAAGGAAAACTTAAATCCTCTGCCTCAGGGAAAAAGAAGCCCCTCAACATATGTGAAAATTGAATTCCAAATTCAAATGGGATGAAGAGTAGCTTATACCCTAGGGTCTAGAATATCCCACCAAGGAAAACCAGACAGTAATAATTGGAACGCTTAGAAACATGTTTACAAGAAATGACTGCATGCATCAAGAGAATATTCTGGTCTGTGATTTTAGAGTCCAGTGGTGGAACCAAATTAAAATGCTTGTACTATGTCCCTGCTGAAAATGAACAGATGGCCTTGATCTCTTGTGCCATGAATTTTTTTTTGCACATACGTTTCAACAGCAAACTTCATCCCCCTGAAAGAAGAATTGGAGGTGAGGATAGGGGAATGAGGGCAGGGGATGGGAGAAAAAGAAAAGACTGTGAAACATGCATGGTAGTGAAAGTCTACAAAATCTTTAGTAGTCTGCTTCTTAGCTGATGGATTGTTTGACTATAAATCATCAAAGTTTATTATAAAATCAGTTTACTAACCATAGATCACATTTATTGTTAATAATTACTGGAAAATAAACATGCACTTGAAATAGTATTCTATTCTCAGGCACACAGAACACCACCTTATTGTTACACATCATTACAAAATACAACTAAACTATAACATGACAAAGCTGTGCAATAAATGTTTCAGCCTATAGCAATACCAAAGTCAGGCATCATTTCTCCCTAAGTTTATGCTTTCTACCTCATTCTTTTTTACGTTTCTTTCCTCTCTATTCAAGTCTTTCATCTTTTTATTATCATATACAGGTAACTTAATTTTCTCCAGCTTTCCTCACTACTTTTCCCATTCTTCTTCTGCTCCTTCACCTTTCTCTCACTGCTGCTAAGACATTTGTAATAAAGCTTCTTGACTTTCTGTAAGACTTTCATAGCTATTTTACTATCTTGTACCAAAAAGATAACTTGGTAATATTCCTCAGAGATTTTTGCTCATTTTGGAAAATCTAGTGAGTACTAGAATTTTAAATATATTGAAAAATCTGTGATGAAGTTACTGTCTGCTCCATCCCCACAAGAGCCATCCTATCAGAGCAGAAAGGCCTGGGAGAGTATGGAACAAGGTATCTTACACCAAATTAGCACCTGAAACACTGAAGTTATGGTATCACCCTTCCAGCTCCGTGTGAGGAATTTCTGGGTGAATGACTACAGACTTAATTATTAGAACGAGGAAATACCTTCAGACCATATTTTAAAAGAAAAGTCTGAGCTGGAAGTGTATTGAGGAGAAGAAAGGTCCACAATAAGATTTGCCTTGTATTTTTCTCTAAACAAATCATAATTCTTGATGTTTCCGTTCATGCAGTTGACATGTAATTCAGGGGATGTTTTCAGTAATAGTAGACTAGACTGTGAGTAACCTTCTCTCCTTTTAGAATTTTGTTAGCATTATCTTGGTGACTTAATCTTCATGTACTCTGTGAGTTTGCCTGGTATGTTATAGGCATATTATTAATTTGTAGTTTCATAGATATTTATTCCAGAAAAGGATACTGGATCATCTAATGTGACCCACTGTGCACTCCCGGCCCAATTATGTGCATTTAATTAAGGCAGAGACATGCCTTTCTCAAAGACATTCAAACTGCACTCCAACTTTTCAAGAGATGAGGATTTCAGATTTTTTTTAATTTCAAAGGAAAAACACGTTCTTCATTAACATATATAAATTCTTCATGATTGGAATATTATTTTTTGACTTGAACACAAAATGTGTTGTACATTATAGCCATACCTCACATCCCTTCCAAAAAAACAAAACCCAAACTAGCAATTTAGGATACTTAACAAGGGTGGCTACTCTAGCAGATAATAGGTAATTCAGTTTGTGAATGGGTAATTCAGTTTGCTCAAAAAAGCAGATGAGCAGACAGACAAACAATAACTTATGCATGTCATCTCTGTTATGAATCTCTGTTTTCCATTGTTCTCCTAYGCTCTCCATTTTCAGATATCTCAGTTTTCAATATCAGTCCAGAATTAAAATCCATGACAAAAACCCCTCATTCTCTTAATTCATTTATAGGAATGAAATAGTGTACATTTAAATTACTCAATCCACCCTAAATGTTTCTGAAGCTGTTAGAACCTTTCCAGACCATAAGCAAATAATGAACTCTATCATGCCTTATTGATCCATCTTACTGGACATACTGCAAAAGATCAAAAGACGGGGTAAGAATCCGCTGTACCAACTGCATTGCTTCCATTTTGTGTCTCTTCTTTCTAAGATGCTACAGTAACAATGCCAATCTCACAGATTGAATGGATGGGTCAGCTTGTCGAACAAAACTAAAAATTAATCAGTTATTCTGGTAAGGTGAAGAAATCAAATTGCCCATATTTATCACACCCATCTTAGGGGAAAGCTCTGAAAATAAAGAGTAGAAGCTAGAAACGATAACTTATCATTAGCTGCTCATAGTAGCTTATTTTTCTCTTTTTAATTTCAGGAAAAGAATGGTGAAAAGACATGCAAATATTGCAGCAGTTGCAAAAGAAGAAATTGCTCCCTTTCAGTTTTCAGTTGTTTCCTGTTTACTTAAACTCTTACTTTACCCAAGTCAGAAATGTCCAGAACTATCAAACTAATGGACTCATATTRAGAAAATGCAAAGAGGCACTTCAGGCAACAAAATTTTGTGTCTCAAACTGCTGGGCAGGGCTGACACATGAAGAAAAGTACTTAGGCATTGATTATTGCATTGCCTCATCAGTAACGCTCTTATTCATCTTACCTAACCCCAGAACAGACATCTACATGAGCTGAACAGTGTCCTTTTTGGGCATTGGAGTAAAACAAGCATTTACAGGATGCAATTTGTCTCATCCTAATCAATGCTAAAAATAGAAGACAGAAATTGTGCTATAAAAGTGTCAATCCAGTTTTAGGGCTGTGGTGGTTTAAAATCAGCTGGTAATTCAACTCCAAACAAACTGACCCCCTTCCACCCACCCACTCTGGTGAGAGAGGACAAAGTCCACAATGCTGGCTGCCAGCAACTTCCCCGAAGAAGGAAAAGGTCAAAATGTGGCCACTTCTGGTGGGTGTGCACCCTTCTCTTCCCTCTGAAGCCATGCTCCCCAGTGATGAAGGGCGTGGTATAGAATAGCAACATACACATGCCCACACGGCTCTGGGCTCCACCCACTTCTCGGCACCTGTGAGCAAAACTAGGACAAGTGACCAATGAGAAAGCTGGAATTGGATCATATTAGATCATACATTTTTGATGTGATGAACATTTGAAAAAACACACTTTGGTAACTATAAATTGGACATGTTTTTCCTTTATACAATACAGGGACACACAAATGTTTCATAACAGCATCAACAGGCTCTGAACATTTGAACCTTCCTAAATTAGCCTTTAGGAACACTTGCAGTACTGTAGCAATGAAATTGGCCCGTTTCTTGAAGACTAAAAAAGATTGGTGTTTCCTTTTGGGTAATTTTACTTTTCTTATAAATTGTTATTTGGCATTTTACCTAAATGTATTTTGCATATTTGTGGCTTTTCTTTTTGAAAAATCGGTGATTTTGCAAAGGTCCACTGGATCTTTCAGTATGGGAGAAATGTTATTGCAACAAATTCTTTGTGCACTGAGATATAAATAGGTTTATATAAATATGTATTCATTTGTCTAAAATTAGTTTTAACAGTCAATGAGGGAGGGAAATGGAGGAGACTTTCACAAGCCATTCAAGTCTATTTTTCTACAAAGTACAGTAAAAACTATAGAGATGATGTTTCTTTCCAGGTTATGAGTAATATTTGAAGTTTTCTATTCCACAAATGTATTTCTATTTACACCTTATCAGCTGTCTGAAACTTATTCATTCTCTTGTCCTTTCTGACTGCAAAAATGCACAGATAATTCTCTAGGATAATATGAACTTTCAGATTATATAAAGCAAAGATATTATAGTAGCTTTTCATGAAAGCAGCTATCCATCTGTACTGCAATTAATGAACCAGAATTGGCATTTTTCTCAGTTCTACATTTTCTACTAATCAGGAATTTGCCCCTGGGAAACACAAATGCCTGTGCTGAGTAGACACAAGGAGTAAAACACTGACACAAAACATCTAATAGAAATCTGCTTATAATGAAAATAATTCCTGAAAAAAATTGTTGAACCCCACTGGCAAATAACCAGCATTGTGCAACAAAGTATGCAGCTGAATTCAATGTCCTGACTTGATTTTACTTTTTCTTCCTTTTAATGTCTTTGAGTCTAAAGCAGTTTTTATGGTTAATTTCTTTTTTAAACCATATGAAACTGAGGTCTGATTCAAGATTATGTTCTTAGAAAAAGAAACATCATTATGCTCAAAATCGTTTCCATATCAAACAGATTTTTTTTCCCAAAAAATATTGTAGCATCTTTATTTTTATCAATAAGGAAACTAAGGAATAGATGTGTCCCAAATGAAACTGAGTTAATGATGGGATCAGGAGTAAAATCCATCATCCTGTCCCTGTAGAGATGTCTCCTCTATCTAAAAACTATTCCTTTCCCACCTCAGCTGTTCACAGGCAAGAGCGACTACTGGCCGTATTGTGTGCTTCGTTGCTGATGGTCACAGAAGTGTTAGATGTGGAAGGAACCACAGGAAGGCAGCAGATGGTATTGTCTAGGGAAAGAGTAGTAATTTATGCTCTTCTGTTTGCTAACATACATACATTTAAATAATAAGAAATATAATGAAAGAGCAGTAGTTTCAGTGATGGCTTTTGGCATAATTCTAAGCCTGTGTTCAGAGTTTTTGAATTAATTATCCCGTCAATCAGGGTCTAAAAGAAAAATCTAAAGATCCAGCTGTAATTTTCAGCAGAATACTCTCAGAAAAACTAAATTAAAAAATGTATTACGTACAATTATATAATTCATACTAGAAAATGAGACTTCAGAACTCAATGTTAGATTGTCCAGAATTTTTTTTTATTTATTTGCTTTAAAAAGTTGTCATATCCTAAATTCTTTATGCCTCAGGCTTTCATCTGGAGTCCTGATGCTGTGAGCCTTCAGGCTTACCAACAGTAGCTGTGATGATGTTTTATAAATGTCTGTATAGTAGTTTAAGGTTTTCTGCTGACTCACAGTCACAACTGAGAAATGCTAATGTATCCTGTCACCTCAGCTACTCAGACTCATCTGTCATCTCTGGTCTCTTGGCTTGCCCCATACCTCGAGGTGCCTGTTGCCATTCTGTCTGAGGGACTGACGGCAGCAAAGGAGGATGTTTGTGAACACTTACGATTATGTGAATTTTCAAAAACAAACAAGTCTTTAGGGAGAATTAATATATTTCCCTTAGTTACATGTCTAGTAACTTATCAGAACCGTCAGGTCCAAAGAACAAAATCCTTAGAAGGATTTCAGTCTACAAAAGCTCTATTTCTTTTTTTTTTAAATTTTTTAAAATTCATGGTTTAAATCTCAGGTTATGGACAGAAAACTGTAGATACACATACTAAAAAAGAACAGRTTCTACCATCTTCAAACCACATCACTGTATTTAGCACTTTGACTCAAAATGGTCTTTTATATCAGAAGAATAAACCCACAGCAGAAAAGTTATATTCAAACACTGGTGAATTTGAAGTCTACAGAAAATTAATGGACTAAGACCAGAGTAAGAATTATTCTTCTTAAAGGAAGTACTTTAAGTGCACTTACCAGAAGTAATGATGAATATTTACACATCAGGTACTGTAATAATCATCAGATTTGTTTTGAATCTGTTTTCATCTCTCCAGGTTTTTTTTGACTCCTGAACATTTTCTTATCTTGATGTTATAATTCCTCTGTACTTAAATTTTACTGGGTTTTTCATCTGCTTTGATCTTTACAATAATACATCAGTCTCTTGTGACTCCTAAGAGGTATGCAATCATGTGCCTAATTCCATTTCAAATATTATGCTTTTTTGCTTAAGACAAAAATGATGAGTACAATTTGTATAATATAAAGTAAAATATTTTCAAAATATTCCCGAATTTAGGGCTTCAGAAAATTCTTCTCTTTCACCTAATTTTTTTYCCCAGCAAACTGCTTGCCATGATTTACACTTACAAATAGGAAGAAAGATTTTATGCTTTCCTGCTCATGTATAAAATGTTGAAATTAGCAAGTCATGAGCGATTTCTCACAGAAAAGTCAATTTCTTTTCTTAGTTGCTCTGAGTAAACTTTATGGCTTTAGTTTCAATTCTCYTCCAAAATTTCTACACATTCATTCCTTAGAAATTACCTAAGTCTGTAAGGTTTAAACCATAGGACTCAATTCTTTGTCTTGCAGACCTCCATCCATTTTTTATGTATCTGAGATATCTCACTCTCTGGTGTTGTATGTTAAGAACTGATTGTTCAGAACATTTGGTAAATTGTAATATTTTTCCATTAAAGGTTATAATATTTTGTGAATTCAGATTTTGGTTCCTTTTTTTTCCTCTCCTTACAAAAGTTCCTGTTTTTCCTATTTTAGAATTTCTTGACATGAATATAAAGCATTAAACACTTTCAAACTTCTCCAGGGAAAACTTTGGTCTACTTGAGCTTAGCCTTGTTATCTGTCAATCACTAAATCAGCCTTTATTTTATGTACAGTAGCACATTGGAGAATGAGTCTTAGAGTGCCATGCAGAATAGCTGTTAGTTAACAAGAGAAAGCTAATCTCAGCTGAGGAATTTTCACCTTTGTTTTACATCTACTTAAAGAGTTTCTAATAACCTCGGGGACTAAGTGTTATTGCTTTAGGGTATATGCTTGAAGTCTTAGTCTCTGTGTTTAGTGCAGCTGTGTCCATGATCACTCTGGAATAAAATGAACTTGGGTTTAGAATAAAATAACAGCACCAGTGGCTGAATATTTATGCTATGTAGCATAACAGAGACTAATTACATTTTTGTGACTTAACAACTTACCATGGCCACTGGCTAGGCAAACTGTTATAAATAGATCAAAGCAGTGCTACTGAATCAGGATCCGTACAGTAAAATTAATCGTAGCTACAGTCTGTGCAACTTGCACACAGATGAGGAATACACCTGAGGGAGGTCACGGTGTTATGCAAAACTGAAGCTGTCCCTCTAGCTAGATAATTTTTACGGGGCAAAACCTGCCCCTGACTCCATGAAATGTCAAGAGACACCTGAGGGAGTCCCTTATGAACTTTTCATCTGCACTTTTCCATTAAAAGAAACATTTTGTGTCAAAGTGAATGGTGGTAGTAAGTATGCCCTATATTTACAACATTGTTAGTAATATCAATAATTTCTGAAGTCTCATACCTATTTTTTTCTCTTTTTTTTGCTTAACACAGAATGTTGAGCTCCCTACATAAAGAAGTTGACATTTTTTCTGGGCAATGTGTACACAGAAGAACAGAAGACAGTGGATACAAAATAGCAAATGCACCTGGAAAGCTTGACTGAATATATAAGAGTTTGAAAAAAAGTGTATGTTTGCTACCCTTTATTAGAAGAAAAAATGCAGCAGAAAATCAAAAAAATCACTATAATGCAAGCAGACTCTCTGTTGACTCTGCTACTAATTGAGCTTCTTCTTCAGTATAAACAAGCATGTAATTTCTATTGTTAAYTAGATACAATTGAGTAAATTCTGGTATGGGCTCATTTTCCAAATGACATGTGTTGACATCTATTTTAATAACATCATTATTAACAATTAGGATGAACAGCAGTCATTTTCACAAGTCAAATGAAAATTTCATAGAAATTAGTTTCTATTTAATTTAGTAGACTTTTGTAGAAATATCCAGATTTTAAGGTTTTGCATGTAAGCAGGCCAGATTTATCTGTGGTACATTCTTTCCAGGGAATTAATCACAGGATGACACAATGTTTGGGGCCAAAAAGGACCTCTGGAGATCATTTAGTCCAATCCCCCCTGCTAAAGATGGTTCACAGGATCTTTTTCCAAGCAGGTGTTGAGTATCTCCAGACAAGGAGGCTCCACAACATCTCTGGGCAGGCTGTTCTATTGCTTTTTCACCCTTAAAGGTAATACGTTTATCCTTATTTCAGATGGAAATTCCTGTTTTTAAATTTGTTCCTGTTGCCCCTGGACCTGTCATTGGGTGCAGCTGAGAAGAGTTTGGTTCCATCCTCTTGATGCCCACTCCAAAGGTATTTGTGTGCTTTTATAAGAKCCCATCTCAGTCATCTCTTCTCTGGGCTAAACAGTTCCAGCTCCCTCAGCCTTTCCTCATAACAGAGATGATCCAGTTCCCAAATCATCTTGATAGCCCTTTGCTGGACCATTTTAAGTAGTTTCTTGTCTTTCATGTGTTGGGGAGCTCAGAACTGGACACAGCACTCCGAATGTGGCCTCCCCAGGGCAGAGTACAGAGGCAGGATCACCTCCCTCGACCTGTTGGCCACACTCTTCCTAATGCAGCCCAGGATACCACTGGCCCTCCCGGCCACAAGGACACACTGCTCATGGACAGCTCATTGTCAATAGGGCTGCTTTCCAGCAGGTCTGCCCCCAGTCTGTGCTGGTGCTTGGGGTTATTCCTCCATGGGTGCAGGACCCTGCACTTGCTCTCGCTGAACTTCCTTAGATTCTTCTCCGCCCAACTCTCTGGCTTATCCAGGTCTGGCTGAATGGCAGCACAGCCTTCAGGTGTATCAGCTACTCCTCCCAGTTTTCTATGTGCAGCAAACTTACCAAGGGTGCGCTCTGTTCCCCAGTACTGATCCTGGGGAACACCACTGGCTACAGGCCTCTAACCAGACTGCACCACTGACCGCAACACTCTGACCTCTGCCGCTCGGCCAGTTCTCAATCCACCTCACTGTCCACTCATCTAACCCACACGTGATCTTTTGTGTGAGGATCTTATTGGAGAAAGTGTCAAAAGTCTTGCTGAAGACATCCAGTGCTCTCCTCTCATCTACCCAGCCAGTCATGCTATCATAGAAGGGTCCCAGATTGGTCAAGCATGATTTCTGACTTAGTGACTTCATGYTGACTACCCCAACAACATTCTTTTTTGCCTACATGCATAGAGAGAACATCCAGTATGAGCTGTTCCATCATTTTTCCAGGGATTTAGGTGAGGCTGGCTAGTTCTCTGAGTCCTTCTGTTCACCCTTTTTGAAGACCGGAGTGACATTGTCTTTCCTCCAACCCTCAGGCATCTCTCCTGTTCTCCAGGACTTCTCAAAGATGATGGAGAGCAGCTTAACAATAACATCGGTCAACTCCTTCAGCTGGTATTTCCTCTGTAGGCTTAGTGTAAAATTAGAGGAAGCAAGGTAACAGAGTATTATCTTTATCTTTTACATTTTATTTTTGGTTTTTGACTGGTTGATTATTTTGTGGAAAATCTCTAATTTAATCAGTATACTTCAGGATGAGAAAACCTTGAAAATGTTTTCTCAAACATTCTCAAGTAATGATTAAAGTAAAAAAACATTCTCAAGTAAAAGATTAAAACTTAAAAAATTTGGGGTATTCAGAGGTAACCAGAATGGAACAGCAGAAAGAAGGTTTCTATCTCAAAAGAGAACTACACCATATAGATAAAGCTGTAGGGGTAATTTGACCTTCAGACCCTGAATGGGAAGTTTTTTGAGATAGAAACTACATCACTGAAGTAGGCGAACCTGAGCTCATGACTGAAAGATAAGAAAAAACTAGTAATTCTACTCAGGGCAGGAATATGGAGTAAGAGACCTATCTAGAAGTAAGCACACTTTGGAAGATATTTTTATCTCCATATTTGCACTTTTTTGCCCCTATGGCAAAATGTTAGCATATATTTACTACAGCAATTTGCTGTGAGATTTATTAAAAATCACTGGGAACTAAATTTGTTTAAAAATAGTAGGTTTTCATAGCATATATTCAGCCCTCAGAAAGAATCAGTATGTCAGTCCAAATTAATCTCAACCTTTTTTTAAAAGCTTGCTAACACATGTCAATTAATAAGCAGAGAGCTTATGATAATTGGCACTTAACACTCTATTATGAATAAGGTTGTTCGCTGTTAATGGAATGTAATGGATTGTAATTCTGCACTTTAATATTACCTGCCAAAGCATGCCTCTCTCACCTCCCTTTCTGTCTTCACAACAAATTACATAATATTTGACAATGATAAGTAGATAAATGATTATACTTCACACATTTAATATGGAGTATTAAATACATTGAGTGTAGCCACTAGATAAGTGATATTTATACAGGCATTCTTGTCACTCCTCATATGAAAATGCCAAGAAACTTTTATTTTTTTTAATCTGCTGTTGTTAAAACTCACAAAATCCAGTTGGTGGCTGGTCACAAGTGGTGTTTCCCAGGGCTCAATTTTAGGGTCCGTTCTGTTTGAAATCTTTATCAATGATCTGGATGAGGGGATCGAGTACACCCTCAGTTTGCAGAYGGCACCAAGCTGAGTGGGAGTATTGTTCTGCTGCAGGGTAGGAAGGCTCTGCAGAAGGCTCTGGACAGGTTGGATTGATGGGCTGAGGACAAGCATAGGAGGTTCCGCAAGGCCTGCAAGGTTCCGCAAGTGCTGCACTTCTGCCACAACAACCCCCTGCAGCACTACAGGCTGGGGGCAGAGTGGCTGGAAAGCTGCCCGCTGAAAAAGAACCTGGGGGTGCTGGTCAACAGCTGGATGAACATGATCCAGCAGTGTGCCCAGGTGGCCAAGAAGGCCAGTGGCATCCTGGCTTTTATCAACAATTGTGTAGCAGCAGGACCAAGGCAATGATTGTCCTGCTGTACTCAAATGCCGGTGAGGTCACACCTCAAGTGCTTTGTCCAGTTCTGGGCCCCTCACTTTCAAGTAAGACATTGAGGTACTGGAGCATGTCCAGAGAAGGGCAACGGAACTGGTGAMGGTCCTAGAAAGTAAGTCATATGAGAAGTGCCAGAGGGAGCTGGTTGTTTTGCCTGGAGAAGAGTAGGCTCAGGGGACACCCTATCACTCTCTAGAACTACCTGAAAGGTCAGTCTCTTCTCCCAAAAAATAAGCAACAGGACAAGAGGAAATGGTCACAAGTTGCACCAGGGGAGGTTTAGATTGGATATTAAAAAAAAAAATTTCAGGGAAAGGATTGTCAAGAATTGGAAGAGGCTGTCCAGGGAACTTGTGGAATCATCATCCCTGGAGGTATTTAACAGACATGTAGGCRTGGACATAGGGACAAGTTAGTGGTGGACTTCACAGTGTTAGGTTAATGGTTGGACTCGATGGTCTTAAAGGTCTTTTCCAACATAAACACTTCTATGATTCTATTCAGGTGTAAATAAACAGTAGACACAAATCTTTAAACCGCTGTGATTGAGACTAAATGATCTCTGATMATAATTGCTATTTCTTGTGTGACAGTTCAGGAGAAACAAGCTTGCCCCTAGGAACCTGTGCGTGATCCTTAAGCGAGAACACATAATAAGGTGAGTAGTAAATAAACACAACAGCCTGCTGGGCATTGTTTCTGTCATTTTCTGCCAGGAATTAACTTAGGTCAGTTCTCTATCAGGGGAAAAAGTATAGAAAGACAAAGAAAGAATGTTTACACTCTTTGTAGCATAGACATGCACTGTATTTGTTTAACTGCACAGAGCAATAGCAGTGTTTCTTTTCAAGCCAGTACTAATTACAGTTTGAATCAATCTCTTTGCCATTGCTAGCAGTAAACTTTAAAATATGTTTGCTAGTTTGACTTGACAACAGTGAGTGAATGGGCTTCTTAAGGTTTTTTTTGTCATTCCTGTTATACTGAAGTGTTTATCTATCAATCTTTCTATCTGTCTATCTATCTATCTACCTACCTATCTATCTATCTATCCATTTTTATTTTAAAGCATTACTGTCATTCATGACTAATCTAGTTATGGAAAGTCTATGAAAATATCTAGTAGCTAAAAAGAAATCAATCTACCTTTCTGCAGATAACTTGTATGAATTATAAAACAAGAAAAAAATACCAAGATACTGGAAGAAAAGTATGTATTGCTTTTACAAAACCAAAGTAATGACAACTTCCTCTCCCCCAAATAATTACTTACATTGATTTCATTTGAAATAATAACAATTATTAATAAGGAAGCCTTATTAGAACCAAGAGGAAAGGAAAACATATGAAGTGTATACATTGAATCTTAATGTCACAAGAAAGAAGTGTCTGTATGATGCAACAGGGCTGGTAAGGTTATCTTCTGTTTCTTTATCAAACAGGATTCCCATTTCTGAAGGTGTCAGTTTAATTATTGAATAGCATAGAGCAGATGTATTGGATGCATTATTGTTTCAATCACTTGTGATTCTGTGCGCTTCTGAAGCTTTTTTTTTGGTACACGAAAAAAACCCCAACAACCATTGAACAGACAATAGAAGTATTACCTTGAAAAATTTTCAGATTATTTTTAATATTAGGAGCTTCTATCAAAGGAATAAATACTTTTCTTCTTACCAAACTTTTTAATAGCTGCTTTACCATAGTTCTTAGTATGCTACAATTCACAAGGTTTATTAGTAGCAGAGCACCTGTAATTAACAAACCTTATCTACTCTTAGACTTCTAGGAACAAGAAATTTATCACCAAATTATCTGAKTCTTGTCTATATTCTGGAAAGCATATTTATGCTGCATAAATTGCAGAAGACATCCCTCTATAATGGCAAATTGAGAAAACTTTTTAAAGAATTATAAAGAGATTGTTGTTACAGCTAACTTCATTTGTCGAGATCCTGATGCAAACAAATTTATAAAACTCTGTCCAAAAATGGAGCACTCTTACCTTTTATCCTTTATGTTGAAAATTAAACCCTGTATAACACTGACATGTAGATTCCTAGTTTATATGGTAGTGTTTGCATGGTACATACACACATACAGACTGGATAAATTAAAAAAAAAGAACACTGGGAAACTCTGCATAATCCTCTTGACACTTTGAATTTTGGTTTGATTTAGTAATTGGGTTTTATTATAACAAAAACAAACAAAGGAGGAAATCAAAGAAAAACCAACAAAAACAAGAACAAAACCAATCAACCAAACAAAACCCACAAGTAGATAATGGTTTCCATTTAGCCATTCTGCGGTCATTTAAATTTGGAACTGCTGGAAAAACTTTATGGATTCAGTCCAAGGTGTACACTTTAGTTWGTACTTGAGTATCTGCCTGAGCTGACCTACAAAATGAGCTGCTTGAAAATAACAATGTTCATTTAAAGTGAAGGAATGTGATCCTTGGAGATACTACTTACTATGTTACATGGTATTGATATTATTATAAGTCTGGGTTAAATTATGACTTGCCAATGAAGTGTAAAGGGGAGAGAGTCAGTGACTCTTTCCTCAGTATAGGAAAAGCAAAAGTGCTTAGCATTTTTTGCACAGATCTAGGATGCACCTTTAAAGTGAGTGACCGCACTTAGTGGAGTTGTTTGCATCATAGAGCAGCTTCTTGAAGTGTGTAAGCTGGTTCCTTTCAGATGAAGCCAAATCAGCAGATAAAATTGGGAAAAGTACCTTGTATTCTCTCACCAATAATTGTGGGGTTCGTTTGTTTGGTTGGTCCTTTTAGTTTTGATTTTACTTTTTTTTTTTTGTTTGGTTTGGTTTTTTTTGTTTTGTTTTGGGGTTTGTTTTTTTTTGTATACCATCACAGAATCAGACTAGGGATAACTTGAAGTAAAGAACTGAAAGAAAACAAATAAACTGTACGGATCAAAGGTGCTCAGCATGAACTGTTTCCCTGTACAGATTCACTCACTGTGCTACAAATTTACACAGGTGTAAGCAATGGCATTTGTAAGTCATCCCTCATGTTCCTAAGTATATAGAAATGATCTAAGTGTACATCYTGGTTAACATAAAAGCATTCAACACCACAAACCCAGCACTAGTGTGTGTAATTTGTGTAGTTGTCTTGGCTTGGGGAAGGGAATGTCATATCCTTAAATTTTCACTTCTTAACCATCTCTTCCTCCCTTTATTTCCACAGCACTGTACATATTTTCAAATTTAACAAATTCTCTGAYGTAAACATAACCCAATATCCTATTGTAAATAGTGTTGTGTCTTACTGTGCAGCCACAGGTGAATTAAACCCTAATTGTAAATTGTGTGTGTGTGCATGCATGCATGTGTACATATTTAAGTAATGAATTAGATTAAGGGTAGAAACAAAGATCTCAGAGATTATCTGCTATTTTTAATGTTGAATATCTTATTTAATGAATAATGCAGCTGATTTTTTCAACTTGCTTAAAAAACAAAAGAAATCCACTTCAGAGCTTATCAGAAATTCATATGTAAAACCCAAGTTTGATATTTTACAATAAATACTGATTTTATTGAAGTCTGTGGAAGAAATCCAATTTAGTTTTTAGAATTTCTCATAAGAATAAATCTATTTAATTGCAGGATACAAAATCCCATTTTAAAAATACCCAGGGTTAAAATTAATTCCTTTTCTCCATGCATGTTATGTTTCCACCCACGTGTTTCATCTTTTGTTTATCCTTTGTTTGATATAAGAAAATGAAGCTCTGTTATGAAAAATACACCAATCTGTAAATGAACTTGAATCAATCCATTTCCTTATCATCAACCTTTCTATTTTAGTTAAACCAGTGTCAAATACTGCACAAATCTCCCTTTTCCAAAAGTATTTTGAAAAGAAACAAATTCTAGGTTCCATTTTAGTAACTGAAAATGGAATTATAGATATCTACATAACTGTGATACATTTGAAAATAGTAATTAGCATCTGTCCCTTTCTAGATATACTGTGAAGGTGAGAATAGCAATAGGAGATATGCCTAGGGAGCATTATAATTATTAAATCTTCTTACTGTAATAGCATGATAGATTGAAAAGTATGAGACACAGAAAAAATTCCTTCCCTAGATACTTCAAAAAAATTGATACAAACCTTGAGGGAACAGAAACACCATCTTGTCCAAGAATGGAGCATTATGAGAAGGATTAGGAAATTAACCCCTTTTTCCTAAAATCTAACTGGAATTTAAAAGAATGGTCTCATTGAAGTGCATCATAGAAACCTGATACACTGACAAGTATTCAACTGAAAACAACTTAAATTTACTTGTCTTGGAAGAGAAAAAAAAAGAAAAAAAAAATAGAAGTTTTCTCAGACCGGATTTTGTACATGGAAACAGATGGAAGTGTGTCAGAATCTGAAGAAGATAAAATAACCAAGAAACAAAGTCCAGTGTCTCTTTGTTATGTGTATTCATAAAAGTCTACAGTTCTAGAAGAACTGGGCAAAACCAGCAACAATTTTAAAGGAATGTGGGCAGTATAGCAATGGGTATCCTACTGTTATGATCCGCTCTAATCACAGGAGAGAATTCTCTGTGAATAAAGCGGAAAGACCCCTAAAGATTCAAATATTCCTTTAAACAGATTAAAGTCAAACTAGGCTAAATGTTGGTACCAAAAAATTGATGTATTCTATTTAACAGTGAGTGAGAGAGAGAGAAAGAAAGAGAAAGAAAGAAAGAGAGAGAGAAAGGTGTGCGGGGGAGGGGAAGGGAACAGGAAGAGTGACAGAGGTTAGGTGGAAATATAACACCCCTCCGTGGGTCCCAACGACGTCTCGTTGATCCCCTCCATCTGGTCTTCTGAATGGGGAGGGTCCTCATCGCCGCTGCCGCAAAGCACAGAATCCATTGGATTAATATACGCTTTGGACCAGGTGGGAATGCTCAGGCACCACCCCTGAGGGGCCAGCTTAACACTGTCCCTTGCCAGACCGAGGGTCTGCTGCATCATTTTGCACCACATGCAGTGCTCTGGTGCAGGGTCTGGGCACCCCTCCAGGCGGGGCCTTTGATGGGCCGTGACAGCCCCTCTGCTGCCCCTTCCCGTGCATGTCCAGTAGCTGTGGCTTCTCTCGGAGTGGGGGGCCTCCGGCAGCGGAGGGTGGGCGTTCCTCTGACCAGAGGCTTTTTTCCCCCCACACACCCAAAACCTGTCCTCGTCCCCCCTGGGTTGGGGGACTCTGTGCAGACCTGGCAGCAGATAAGCCTGGGGCTAAGGCCTCCACCCCGAAGCTGCTGGCAGGATCCTCCTGTGAAACCATTCTTTTCACCCAGCCCAGACCTTAGAATGGTGTCAGTTTTGTCTTAGCTCAAATCAACTTACAGTCCAGGGCCTCGGACAAGAGGGCCCATCCAGGGTGGCAGTAGTCTCCAGTGTAGGAGAGTTTTCTTTTCTTTTGGTGCAGCTTTGCTACAGTTTTGCTAAAATAGGCAAAAGTTCTTCATAAAGAATGTTTAACCCATAAACCACACCACCYCAGTCTCTCACATCTGCTTTGTGCTGTTTTGCTAAGAATTGAATCTGTTACAAGCCTGTACATTCTGGATGCATTTTCTCCAGTCCCAAACAGACAGATCAAAATAGCAGCTTCATTTTTAGAGGGGAAAGAAAAACAAAGTTGTTTTTTTTTTTTTAAGGAATGAAGTGTTTCTGCAGGGCACTGTAAGAATAAAGGAATTTTCTGGCATTTGTCAGACAAGCTTGGATGATAAACCTAACTATAAGATAGAACATTCTTTCTCATAATGTGTCAAAATTAATGATAAGCTCAAACTGTGTTGAATCTAAGAGGCAGCAACTGGTGCATGAGGTAAGATACTACACCATATTTTTTGCCTTCTAGCTGCAGCACCTCAGTCAGTGCTAGTCAATAGCTTAACACCTGTATCCTGTAAAGGACAGCCAGCCACTAAAGGCATAAGCCTTGCTCAGGAATTAGTGCCAGAAAGCCTACCCTTCTTAGCTGATATAATGCTTTGGTGGTTGAGATTCTCCTCTTGATATATGTTGAAATTTCACCATAGATGTCTAAGTAGTGGATTAACTGCATTGGAATGAAGACAACACAATGATTTCATGGTCAAGCACTGTTTAAAGGTATTATAATGTCACTCTCTTAGTTTTTCTCTTCTGTTCATTTCCCTCTGTTACAGTCAGTTTCCAACAGTCTTGCCATCAATTAAATCACAAACAACGGGCACTCAGGAGAGATTTATCTTGCCTGAGATGGATGATTCTTCTCCTACTTTAGGCTCACTCAAGACGTAAATCTTTTACCAATTGCCTGTTTGGCATCCCTGCATGTGTGTAGTAGCCAGGCTGATGGTGTTCTTACTAGTGTCCAAAAGATTTCCCAAATCTGGAGGAAAAAAACCCCAAAACAACTAGGAAAAACCCAACAAAACAATAAACCAAAACCCCAACCCCAAACCTTTGAGAAACTTTGTCACAAATTATAGCATTAAATTTATGGAACTTTTTTTTTTCCTTGTAATAATTGTTTCTCTCTCTTTACTTACTCCATAAATGAAATGAGGCTTGAATATTTAGGATGTGTTTGCTATCCATTGTTTCTTGTACTAGTTTTAAAATGCATAGAAGCATTTAGGTACAGAAATCCGACTATTATACCTGTAAGAAGGGGAGAATTTTTGAAGATATTTCAGAACTTTCCAAAATTGAAATATATTTACAAATAAAATTACTAGAATTACTGAAATGTAAACCAGTTTATTCTGTCTGAAAACAATTAAAGACTTTGACAGCAGTTTTTGATGTGTGGATTTATTCACATTTTTTGGTGAAAACAGGTTTAAGGAAAAAAAGATGTCTACTTTTACTGAATTTTATGCAATTCCTTCTATTTCAGTTTTCTTGGTTCTAGTATACCTCTACACAGCAGTCTTCAATAAAATCTTTGTTTTGTACACTACTTCAACATTTCATAATTATATTTTTTTCCTTAGCACAATAAAGTTCCTTTCACAAGTAGTGACTCTTCTCAGATCTCAAAACCTAAAAACCTGAAACTGTGCAAGGATATTTTACATGATCTTACCATGGATCTAAACAGCACAGGTGGCAGCAATCCAGTGTAGAATACAGAATGTTTGAATAATAAATTAAGTACATTAAAGACTCAAAACCAAAACTCATTTTAAAAACCAAATTGAGAAAATTTACAATAAAAAAGGTGAATGAACTAGAAAAATGCTTGGTTAATACCAGAACAACTAATGATACACCCATAGTTCACTCAACAAAGGAAGCCAAAGTATCCTACTAAAGAAAAACATTTCATTTAAATTTTCATTGAAAGCATATATGTTAAAAGACATGATGCCACCAGTTATTGGGTAATGTGTTCTTCCATTAATTTAATTTACTTTTTCATTATTTTCTAGTTACACATATTAAAAATCCTCCATTGTTTAGGTAAGCTATTCATGAGCTTGTTTGTAGAAATTGTAATGATAACAGGCTTCCTAATTATTGTGATTTCAATACTTTTTCAGACCAGTGAAATGTAAAAAGTTGATAAGTTTTTGGGATGAGCTATGTTTATACTAAGAACCCTCCCTGAAACCTCACTCAATTTGCAAGTTATGTAATTATATGTACTACAATAAGACATAGTTCCTTTCATTTCAAGGGAATGTGAACATTGTCTTATTCTGTGTCCATCAATATCCATCTTCCACTCTCCACAGTCTGACTGCCACCACCTCTTATTGGATATCTTGACAGTATAATTGGAAACTGGTATCAGTGAGGAGGTTAATGTGTCAGGGAAAGCAGCATTTCACCTGAGCCTTTCTTCACAACCTTTCTGTTAAAAGGTCATACTTGTACAATCAGATGGAACAAGGATGTTCATCTGTTTCAACAACTCTGACAGTTGTTTCCAAGTTACTTTTCTTGAAAACTGCAATTATTCCCTAGGCTAATACAGCCTTCAATGATKTGTTTCCTTTTTAGATCAGTAGAAACACTGCATTTTTAATTTAAAACTTGTTTTCTTATGACCAAATGGGTTGCGAGGATTAACATTAGTTATCAGTTTTTGATCAACAAAAATGTACGTAGAAAACCATCTTAAATGTCAGTGTTCTACAGATCATACAGTGTGTGATTTATTTGTCTATATACAAGCTGTTTGAAGTAATATAAGTATTTTCTTACTTTGTAGAAAAAAAAAGATCTGCATCCAGGAATGTTTTGTTGCTATTTCTTTGTTTTCTTTTTTAGTTTCAGCAATAATACTTTTCAGTGACCAAAAGAAACTTCCTGTCTGATTTAATTTCTTTTAATTTCAGAATTAGTGTGAAATCTGAGTATTTTTTTACCTTTTTCTCCAGAGTATTTTATTTCTCAAGATGTGCTATTTTTTGCAGTGTATTATTATATAAATTGTCATTATTATAGTAATTTTATTGGTCTTTGATGCACCTCTCCTCTGCTTAAATTTCTTTTTTGATATTAGATGTTCATATATATTGACATTCACAATAACATCTTTGTTTTTGTTTATCATGTCAAGAAATGCTCACCTAACACTATTTAGATTTAATTTAGCTTGCATAATATGCCATCTGTTTTCAGATTCATAACTAAAGAAAAATTATTAAAAGAAACCAAAATATTGTCAGTAAGTCAGCAGCAAACTAACAGTTTTCTCCAGATCAGCAAAAGATGTTGAAATAATTATTTACTCCATGTAGCAAAAACAAACAAAAGAAATATTTACTCTGGACATCCCATTTATATCTTGATTTCCCTTTGGTACTGAAAATCTCTTCAGACCTTTCTAGTGTGGGTGATACCTCTGACACAAACTTCTGCAAAACTCCATGTTGCACACTTGCCTTTTCCAGTTCATTTATAATTACAATGTTATTGAAGAAAATCAACAGAAAATTATTTCTTGCGTTTCACAATTTTTTTTAGACTCCACTTTGTAAATGTCAAAAATTTACTACTATATAGGAATKCTTGAGACAGAAAGTGAAAACTAATAATGCATTGAAATTAGTATTAAAATTTGGGTGAGGAAAATCTAAGCACAGATTTGCATTTCTTTAGACAGCTTGCTGTTGAGAGGAGGCCGAAACATTAGCCTAGTGGTCCTGTCTGTTTCTAATTTCTATTTCCTTTCTTTCCCTTTCCCTTTCTCTTTTTTCTGTCTCTTAATTAGACAGATTGTCAGTGACACTAAAATTTGCTTGACTGCTAGAGAAAATCCTGTCTGTATTTCCTTGGAGTCTTTATTAGCTAGCTAACCAGGTATTATTAGTATAAGCATTTTATCATCCTTTTCTTTCCTACTCTTTTATACATTTTACACTACTGGTGCAGTTTATCCCCAGCAACCAAGCCCCACACAGCCACTCGCTTACTCCCCCACCAGCAGGATTGTGGAGTGAATCTGAAGAGTAAAAGCTAGAAAACTCATGGGTGGGGATAAAGACAGTTTAAGAAAAAGCGGTGAACAGAAGCAAAACAAAATAAGAAATTAATTCCCTGCTTCCCATGGGCAGGCAGGTGTTCAGCCATCTCCAAGAGAACAGGGTCCATCATGCATAATGATGACTTGGGAAGACAAACTCCATTACTCCAAACATCCTCCCCTTCCTTCTCTTTCCCCCAGCTTTATATGCTGTACATGACACCATATGGTCTGGAATAGCCCTTTGGTCAGTTGGGGTTGCTTGTCCTGGCTGCGTCTCCTCCCAGACTTCCATGCATCCCCCACTCCCTCACCAGTGTGGCTCTAGGAAAAGCAGAAAATGCCTGACTCTGTGTAAGCCCTGCTCAGCAATAACAAAAACATTTCTGTGATACCAACTCTGTGTTCAGCACAAATGCAAAACACAGCCCCACAGCAGCCACTGTGAATAAAATTAACTCTACCCCAGTCAAAACAAGCACAGCTTGTTTAACACCAGKTTTTTTCTATATATTATCTAGATATTATTCACCGAGGAAAAAAAAATCCTAAATTCTGTAGGTGCTTTATTTTTCTCCCAAATTATACAGCAATTTCTCTTTGCAGTGCTCCCCACTATGACTCTTCACTACCATAAGAGCAGTATACTTTACTGATACTGCTGCTTCGCAAGGAAAGACACCTCTACTTCACCAAGTATGTATACTGCACATTTAATGTTTTTGCCAAACACAGAAGTGAAACATTGTCAGCTGTAGGAGAAAAATCCATGAAGGCAGCAGTAGCAAGTATATAAGAGATGGATACATGAGATATATGAAGAAGGTGGATATTAATATTTTTCAGTGCTTCCTACAGCATTTAACAAACAGAGAATTGGAAGACAGTCATCTATCACATTGCATGAAACAGCTATCAGAGGGTATATGGAGAAAGAAGGATCATGTGGATAATGGGTAAACAGCAGACAACAGTTGAGATTTATAACCATGAACTAGCAATGAGCTGCATAGATGCTGGCTTCTCTGCCTCTCTGACAACTCATACAACTGTAATGTGTTTTCCATCTAATTGTAGGCATTCAGCTGCTCGTGGCTTGTTGCAGGATTAACCCTTGTATTTGAAATGGAAATAGCTTAGCAGTAGAGAAGGGAAAGGAAATTGAGACAAGGGGCTAATTTGGCACTGGTGAGCAACAGTAGCAGCCACCATGAGGAATGTGGGGAATGAGACTCATTATCAAATCTCAAGACAGAAAACATACAGAAAGGTATAAAGAAAACCCTTATGGAATTACTGAATTGCTGTCTAGTTATTGAATTAGGAAATAAATATCCTATTTATACTTCCAATTTTAAGTGATGAAAATTTTTGTTTTTAAAGGAAAAAACCTAAAAATTATTGATTTGCAAGAAAAAAAAGGAGAAGATAAATGAACTGAATAACCAACATCTAATAGTAAATTATGTCCCTGGTAAATCACAGAAGAAAATATTGAAAGAAAACAAATATTATATCATTGACACACTCATAAATTTATTTGGTGACATTACAGACGTTTCAGCATGTGAAAAAAGCAGTCATGCCTTCTCTCTGCAAAGGGAAGATGACCTAAAGGAAGCTTCTGTCTGCATTGTCACAGAGCATCGACATTTCAGCACCAGCTGTCCACTGTCCTTGAAATATGAGAGAGTCTGTGAAATATAGTATGCTAAAAGAAATAGGTAAGCATGTCTGACCTCATATCATGTTGGTCTCCAAATTAATTGAGCCAGACAATATAAACACAAACTCCAACCAGAGCAGCTGTCATCCTCCTATCTCAGCTGTGGCAGGTGAAGAGGTAGAAGAGATGAAGCTGTAAATTAAGGAGGAATCAAAGCAACTGTGAACCTTCATTAAATGAGGAATGGTAGGAGAGTGTGGAGAAAGTGTTGGAGGTCAGAGACAGTAAAGAAATTTTTAATATATATTGGCTTTTTGCCTAGAAGAGGTCTATTTTTTAGTCATGATACTGCTGTCCTAGAGCACAGAAGAAATCATGTGGCAGAGGAATCAAAGGATAAACTGTTCTCTATGATACAGAGGTATCTGCTCCCACACAAGACAAGAAATTATTGCATCTTCAAAAGAGGAAAGGCTGTTTGAAAAGGAGAGCTTTCTGATAGGTAGACTGGATCCCTAATGGCTTTTTGGATTCTTGAGGAACTCTGGTGTTGAAATGAAAAGACTCTTGATTGATCAAAACATTTAAAAAATTGCTGCAGGGAACAATTTTATTTGAGTTTAGAGTAAACTTGAGCTGATCATTTTTTCACTCATAACCACTACAATTTTTATATCTTTGTATCAATGGCAACAACCCTGAAGTTGTTCTTCTTGTTTGAATAAAAATAATAAATTCTGACTAACAGAAATAAACACTCAGAAGTGCTTGGTAAGCTATTGAGTTGATGCGGAGGTCCCATTATCAAATAAGAAAGATTTCTTGGAATGAAATGTTGATTACATTAGTCATTCCTCACAATTATTTTTGTTCTAAATTGGTAAAATATGAGTGGGCCCCTGGAGAAAGAGATCTAGTCATTGGTGTGGTGAGGTTAGAAAATTCTGCAGTTTCAGAGCGAGTTTGTCTTGTGAATGTTGTGGTCCTGTATTGTGTGTCCAGTATTACACAGAAATTCAGAATTGATAACCAGAAATTGTGGGTTTGGTGGGTGAAAAATCTTATGATTAGGATTAATGTATAAAACACTTGTCTAATATATCCAACAAGTCAAAGCATTCAGTGGAAAACTTGCAACCAGTTACCTGATGATATCCTGAATTTTAACATATCATGTCATTCTCATAATGGAACTTTCAATCTTCAAAATAGCTATGTAATAACAAATTGGACCATACATAGCTGGTGCGGTCTGGGCTTTGCAGGTACTTGGAGTGATACAGGTCTTTTTCCCAACTTTTTTTTTTCTGATATTTAGGTCAGAATGTTTTTATGATAATGCTGAAATAACTAGGAATTCTGAGCCGTCAAAGAGAACAAAATACATACATCTATAAAGCCACAGTTTTAATTCTGCTAAAGGGCCTTTAATTTCCAGGCTCCTCAATGAGCTTTTAAATAGGATATTCATCACAGTATACCAAAAATAGAAATTAGCAGTTCTTGGTAATTGTTTTTCACATGAAAGATATTAACATTCTAAGTTATTTTGTGCATCTCTGCTGTTTCTATTACGTTCTAGGTGTTACAGGCAAGGAGACATCCTGTACACAGATTAAGTGTTATAAATTTGTTCTAGCTTCATGAAAAATTTTCATTCTATTTCTTTTTCCTTTCTCTTTTTCAATAACCAGCATCTGTCCCCTTGAACTTCCCAACTGCATTGCTGCCTCATCACACTAAACAATATTTTCAGTGCCTCTGAAAATCTGATAGTAGCAGGTTTTTGGCAACAATTGTAGTGGTATCAAGATCTGCAGACCTCAAACAATTCTTTCAGCGTTTGGTGTTTTATAACATTCCTGCCACTTACATTTTTCTTTGTGATCAGAAAAGCTTGAGATGATAGGAATCAAATAAAATATTAATGGCACTTCGTCTGTTGTTAGTATCTCCATACATCATGAAAACTTAAAAAACTCACTGAAATTATTGACTGATTAATTCATATACTGGATAGGTCAGTAATTGTTTGTCAAATGATAATGTGTAAATTTTATTATTTTCTAAAACTGTTTTCCATCCCCAAATGTATTAAATCAATATAGTTCCTTAGAATGAAGTAAATCAGAGTGGTCTTACACCACTCTGACTCTAAATGGCTCACATGAAATGAGAATATTATCACTAAATTATGTGGATATTTGCTGCTGTGCTGCAGCCTGGGTTATCAAAAGAGCAGTCTGCCACATAGCAACATTCCCTAGATGTCACTCACTTTACGTTTCTCCTCCGTCATAGAACCTTAAGCTTTGTAACAGGTTAGCTAGATTTGAAATTCCCTCTAACTATATTGTGATTAGTCCGTTTAAATTTGTTCCTCCTCTGAGATGTTTCATTGGTTTTCTCTCATGTATCTCTACTCTGATTGGTTACACTCTGTTATCCCTATCCCTTAAAGCAGCAGAGACAGAGTGGGAAACTGTCTCTCTGCTAACTCCCTTCAAGACATGCACCCTGCCTTCACAGGCAGAGAAAATAAAGCTTGGAATATAGTTGCAGAGGTCCGTCTCTCTCATCTCTTTTGCCTTCCCTGCTGCCTTATAAAACTGCCTGCTGTGAAAAGCTGTCAGACCAAACAGACTGAGATTGAAAACCTCAGTTAATCCATTCGTTACTGCTACTGTTGACTGAGAACCCAGGAGGTCGCGAGCCCAGCTGGATCCAGGCAAGGGCAGGAAAYGTGACAGATATTTCTGTCTAAAGATATTTAAATCTGTCTAGTGTTTTATTTTCCAATCTTGAACATTTTTATATAGAATGAATCATTGATAAGAAAGATTTTCAGAGTCAAAAAACCTTTAGAGTAATGAGTTGTCTTTTCCTGGGGGTTTGTTTTCTATCCTAGTTGAGAAGATGTTCCAGAATAATTTTACCTCTATTTTGTACCTATTACAGTATTACGTCGTGTATAAATGAGACAACTGGCAGCATGTCAAACCACACAAAAAGATTTTGAAAAAAAATTATCTTCTCCATGACCAGCTTCACTCACTCTTTTGTGCTTTCAAAACAGAAGTCATAACAGCTTTTATTCAGGAGGTACTTTATAAGCACACTGGAGTGGGTCTCAGTCATTGCAGTGGGGTAAGGGCACACTGCCAAATACCTTAGCTCCTCTCATGTCTTTACGCCTCTAGAAGTCAGCCTAGTCCTAGTCCCCAGCTCCTGGTCACCCACATACTTTGTTCATTTTCCCAGGTTTCTCTTCCTGTGACAAAAAGCTTTTATAATTCTGGGAATAATTCCATCAGAAAGATTTCCCTATAGTCAAAATGGGTAAACCCATACTACTTTTAATATTTCCACTCCATACAATTCTTCAGCATCATTCAAGCAACTGTTGAACACTGGAAAACTCCCAAGTAACCTCAAACCAGGTTCTTAGGTAGGCAAAAGCAGAACACTGTAGGTATAAAACTGTTCTTTGGGATTTGCTGTGGAGCTGAAGGATCATTCCCTTGGAGGAGATAACTTTGTCCAAGCAGATGTAAACCTATGGCACTGATGGATGACAAAGCTGATCCCAAAGAGTATATTCTACCACATCTCTCTGTACATATTTACCAAGTTTCTTCTCTATCAAGTTTCTCTCTTTAATTTATAGTTTTTAAGTGTTTAATTATATCTTCTATGATCTCAAAATGCCTTTTACCACTGTTATACATCCTATGTGTTCATGTTTTTCTCTCTCTTATATTTACATAAAAGAGTATTATATATAGAAATAAAAATATATTTATAGATATTATATTTTATATGTTGTAACTGCACAATATCAGAGCCCTATGATGTATACCTTGACTACTCTTATCAAAGGAGTAGGATTTTCTGCTCAAGAGTTTATCTAGCTGCCTGTAAATCACAAAGTCCAAACTACTTAAGCTACAGAGCTAAAATAATTACTCTTCATGTTCTTCAGACCTGTATAACATTCCTTAATTCTGTATACAGTCTAGTAGCAGATAGAAAATCACTGAAGGATTTCCAGAGGCTAGTGTGTGTTTGGCTTGATTTGTATTTGAAATGTTTATTTCATGTACCAGACTTTGATTTTGACTTTTATGATACCTTCCCATTTGCATAACATCAGATTTCCATCTAGTTTTGAAAGTTGAAAACAACTCACAGTACTATTTACCAGTTAAATAACATAGACTCAATTTCATAATCTTTTGGCTTTATGTTTAAAATTCACCAACAAACCTTACTGTTTACTCTGAATTCTGCTGGATTTGTGAGTTCAAATTGTCATTTCTGTGGAATCCAATTGAAATTACATGCCCTAGAAAGGTCTGGAGTCATTTCCTCCACTGAGACCTCCCTCAGAAATTGTAAATCTAATCATTATCTTCAGACTTGCCGCTGGCTCCTTTTAATGATTCATTCTTTACAGAGACTCCACACATCTTTTAAAGTTATAGGGTTTTAACCCAAATTAACAATTAAAAATTTCATAAACACTTTCAGAGTTCCTCCACAGAAGCAAATAGGCTAAACTTATAAATCTACAGTGATGTAAAAACAATGCTGTTATACTTTCCTCTGTATTATAAAATCTGTGCAAGAAAATGAAGGATAAGATGTTCCTGGAGCAGGTCCAGGGGAGTGCAACAAAGATGATTAAGAGACTGGAGCACCTCACTTGCAAGGAAAGGCTGAGGGAGCTGGGACCGTTCAGCCTCGTGAACAGACGACTGAGAGGGGATGTCATCAATGTCTGTAAATATCTGAAGGGAGAGTGCCAGGAGGATGGACCAGGCTCTGCTCGGTGGTGCCAAGCAATGGGCAATGGGCAGAAACTGATGTACAGGAAGTTGCACCTGAACATGAGGAAGAACTTTACTGTGCTGTGACTGAGCATTGGAACAGGCTGCCCAGAGATGTTGTAGAGTTTCCCTCACTGGAGATATTCAAGAACCATCTGGACACAATCCTGTGCCTTGTGCTCTGGGATGACCCTGCTGGAGCAGGGAGCTTGGACCAGATGACCCACTGTGGTCTTCCAACCTGACACATTCCGGGATATGATATGTTCAAAACTCACAGGTCTCAGGAGATGGGCACTGAATATAGTAGAAAGTTTAGTACCATGGAAAAAGTTTGTCTTGGGGTGTTTGTCTGGACACATTAGAAAAAGCTTTGAGTTATTATATTGTGGTAATTTTTTTCTCATTTCTCATTTCCTCAGTTATGAGTTGAGAATAGCAAGATGCTTGAAGTGAATCAGATTTTTCCTCATATGGACCTCGCCCATCTTCTGTGGARACTGTGGATATCAAAAATTATCTAAGAAAAATGATTTCTTGTGTTGCCTCTGTCTTGGTGGGGGGCAAGATAAAAATAAATCTATTTTAATTTTTGTCCAAGAAATTAATGAATATTTTCTGTGATCTCTGGCACCAAAAGCAGTCTCTGCATATCTGATATTTCTAATACTCACTCCTTCTGCAATACATTACCTCAAACTGAGGCTGTTCTTAAATGAATGACGCTCTGAATTGTAAAACCCTACACTGTTTACAATGGAATGCATTACATTTTTCTTTCACAGAAATTTTAGTTATAATTCTCCCAGCACGCAATTTAAAAATAAATATCTAAGGAAAATTAGGTCTGTATATCAAAATGTAGACTTTGTCAGGTTTTCAGAATAAATGCTTTAATTCATTTCTACTTTTGTATCTCATACTAGTGAGCTCCAGGATAAAAAGGTTTCAAACATTTTAGTTATTCTGTTGAAATATTCTTCAAAAAGATCACTGTGCTACATTGAAAATCCTTTTTCATCAATACAGCTTTTTTGTCAGCTTCCAAACATTCTACTTGTTTCATATGCCCGTGGTGGAGCAGAGGAAGGACTCCTCTCCCTGAGCATCAGTAGAAACAATGTGTGATGAACTGACCATAACCCCCATTCCCTATCTTCCCATGCTGCTGGGAGGGAGGAGGTAGACCTGGGAAGGAGGAAGGGGTGGAGGGGAAGGTGTTTTTAAGGTCTTAATTTACTTCTCATTATCCTGTTCTGATTTTATTACTAATAAATTCAATTAATATCTCTAATTTGGGTCTGTTTTGCCTGTGATGGTATTTAGTGAGTGATCTTTCTATGTCCTTATCTCAACACATGAACTCTTCCTTGCATTTTCTTCCCCTCTCCATCTGCAGAGGGGAGTGAGAGACCAGCTTTGGTGCCTCTGGCATCCAATACATCGTGCTAAACTAAAGGTAGGCAAATACCTCCTGCGGTTAGAATTGAGGAATTTCTGATGAATCAAAGAAGAAAATTCAAGAACTTGAATATTATGCTTAAAGAATTGTAATGCCCAGGGAATCCAGTGTGCTTGACACTTAGACAATTAAGAAGCGATACACTGAAGTTGGCAGAACTGTGAATTTTCAGTTAGGCATCCAAAATTCTAGTTCTTACTCTACTGTCCATTGGCTGTAGACGTAGCTTCCCTTTTGAGCTAGGATTTTCACATCAGAACAGTTAAATTAGGAACAGATGCAAAAAGGTGCATTTGTTTGTTCAGTGATCACTCAAAGACAAATACAAAAATATTGGCTGTGAGGGAAGGTGCTAACTGGCTAATTGTGATTGTGGTGATGGTTTTGGCACATTCAGAATTGTATAAGCAAGTAATTGACTTTGTATTAAATATTATCACTTTTATCATCAGTAYATCAAAGAGACAGATAAATTTTCCAGCTATCTCTATAATATTCCAAGGATGTCTTTAGTAGGAGAAAGCATTTATGTTTTTTATTTTCTTTGCTTCTACTAGTTCTTAATTACAATCCTTATCATTTTCATTTAAAACCTCATGATCCAGAGCTCAAAACTGAACAACTGAAAGTTAAATTCAGCAATAACTGTGTAAAATAATAAAGCAGGCAAACTTCTTTTGTTGTAACTCTTGTCTTTCATACTTTCAGTGAATATACTGACGATGCAATTACTGATGCGGCGAAAACTAAAAACTGAAAAAAGGATAACTAGCTTACCCTCTGAATAGCTAATCAGATTCTAATGTGATCAGTCAGAGCCTCAAATCTGCACGTCCGCCTTTATTTCCATAGCACACACTATATTTTGTGTTGTTACTTGCACAGGAAATGAACAGGAATTTAAGAGGAAATTACTTTCCCCTTCTGTCCCCATCAGTATTGTATAATTCAGTTCATTGTTAAAAACAGCATGCATATAACGATAACCTTAAAACTAACTTGTTTGCTGCTATGTAAGTGAAGCAAGATTACATTGACCCTAATTCTTGCTTCAAACAATAACATGTTTATTATAAATGCAATACATGAAGCATCTTGTACATCAGATCTTCTGCTGCAGAAAGATGGATGACGTTATAGGCTTGTCACAAAGCTTCAGCTAAGCCAGATCAAGACATCCCCAGTAAACTTCCTAACTCTGTATGACTCAAACTTGAATTTGGAGATTAAAATGGCAGAGAACAACTTCCAAGTCGTACCCCAATATCCGTTTTCACACAATTTACCCTAAGTAAATTGTATTAGCAGCTGAACACGTATACTTATTTTATTCCATTTTCACACATTTTTTTCCATAGGCAAAAGAGCATATTACTGCTACCGTTTTGACTTCACCTGCTCATGACCTCCTAATTGAGGTTATCAATCCTCTTACCTCCACTCCTAACCCATTTTGGTTGATATGAACTGAGTTATGGACATTTCGTTTAGCAAGTCTCTGCCAAGAAAGATGTTCTAAGAAATCAGTTTACCTTTGTTGGTTGAGCCTGGAGTGATAACCAACTGTAGGACAATATGTGCAGAGAACCTTAATTAGCAGAGGGAGAAAAAAATTAAAGATATTTCACTTGGTATGTTGAACTTTTYATCTGGAAATTGTAGCCATAAAATCAAGTAGACAGATTGCCTTTGTAAGGGAGGTCATAGAGTTTAACTCAGTAATTTCTACATCAAGACAATAAGGCAATAATGACTATGAGATTTACCACAGTTCCTGTTATTGTCAGAAGCAGAGGATTATTTTTGAAAGATTATGTGCACAGATCACAAAACCCCTGTGTTTAAGTAATGTTTGCATTTTAATTAAAAGTCATATTCTGAGCTATATATGTATACATAATCTCTTACAGATTATACTGTTCCCCATCTTTATCAAGTAACTAGTCCTATTTATTAGAATATTTATCTTCAGGCTGGTAATTTCATAATTTCTTCATATTCTTAGATGTAAGGGTGCAGGGTTTTACAAGAATAATGAGACAAATTTCTCAGTTCTCCACAAGAAGAGCTTACATTTGATAAGTATATTGCTTTTTAGTAGTTATGAAATTTTGCTGAAACACTGAAATTTCTTTGAGAGTGCATGAAATCACAGCTTTCTGAGTATCACCATTTGCCGTGCTAATCTATGGAGACTGGCCAATGGGGCCTTGATAGTCATGCTTCTGGTGTTGGGAAAAGAGAAGTGCTAGAATTGCAGACACCTAAAGATGGCTCACTGTCTTATAGCTAAACTACAGAAAATTGCTATCCTCACTACATAAGTCAGGGAAATAATCCTGATTTACTGTGTTATTGAGAAAGCAGTGTCAACAGAAATTTTTTTTAAGGATGTATTTATTATAAAAATTTCTAATTTTAGAATTAATTTCTTCACTTTTAACACTCACACAAACAGTTTTGCTATAACTGGTAAAAAGCACAGCATGAACAGAGGAAAGTGTGGAACAGGCAAGAGAGATCAATTATATAATTATTACACAGAAACTGTAAAATGTCACAGTCTGCACAGGTTCCCCCATTTCCTGAGGAATCACTTTTTATGATCCCCTCTGGCTGTACTGACTAAATCTCCATTAATCACAATGTTAACTGACACAAGTAACTTGTACATGAATCACATTTCAGACACCTCACAACAGGCAAGGTGAAATCCATCCAGACCATACATTTTCACAAGCTCTAGAGTGGTACTTGTACAACTGGTTCTTTCCATCTACTTCAGAATTGAAATACCGAGATGATCCATTTGCCATAATTTGTTATGCTTGCTCTCCTCTTCTTCAATACCTAGACTTCCTCTCCACGTCTACCTGTACTACTTATAGATGACCAACCTAACCTGGTGGAAAGTTCCTGTGAAAGTCAACAATCTCCTGCACAAAGAAGGTGTAACAGCCTGCAAGGCTGTGAAACAGCCAGGCAGTTCCCAGTCCACACTGATATGTAGGACTCTTCCTTCCTGAGTGCAGGGCTTCACATTTGTTCCTGTTAAAATTCCTTGGTTTCCAATGGCTCATTCCTTCAGTTTTTTGGACTTTCTCTGAATGGATATCCTCCCTTCCACTAGGAACCGCTCTCCTGTAGTTATTAATGATGATGTTACCAAAAATTCAAATTAAAATAAAAATTCAATTAAAATAAAAAAACTCCTTAACACCAATGTAGCATTAAGAAGCAGGCATTCTTTATTCAGCCGGATGCACAGGGGGATAGCTCCTCCCAAAACTGTGCATGCTAGGTGCAGGAAAGTTCCTGTTTATATGCTGTATTTTACATACATATTCATTGACTGTCTCAGAATAAACATACATATGGTAATAATTTCCCCAAAATCATTAACATATTTTCCCTCCCCTTTACACATGCATTCTTCTGTCCTGTGGGTCTCTCTGGTTGTCCCTGGTGGTCGTAGACCCCAATGTTCCAGTCGACCTGGCTGAGTTGGCAGGGCGCTGGGGCTGGTGAACTTCCAGTTCTCCTTCTTACACAAGGGGCATTGTGCAGTTCCACAGGCCAGTGGTTTTGGTAGAAGCAGCATTGTGTGAGCTCACCAGGTGTAGACAATTTATTGTCTGGTAAAAATGATCTGAAGCAGAATGTCAAGTGTAACTAGATACCAGTTAGATTTCCAARTGTTGTCCATTAGCCCTTTAAGCCTAATGGATAAACAATTTTTTATCCACCTTGTAATCCACTCAGCCCGTTTTTGTCTCACCACTTTGATTTCCATATTGCTGTTGGAAATCCTTTACAAAAATGCTGCTAGAGTCAAGGTAAACATCTACACATCCACAGAGCCAGTCAATTCCCATATCCTTCCTGATTTTGGGAGTAGCTTCTAGGAGAACTTGCTCCATAATCTTCTTAGAGACCGAAGCAAGTCCGACCAACTGTAGTTCCCTGAAACCTTCTTGACTTTTAAAATGGGAATAGCATAAGTTAATAAACAAATTTTATCTTTCATTTAGTGCTCTATTGTGTTGCAAGACATTTCTGAACCTAATTGCCCATCAGATGTGAATAATAATTTTCTAAATAATTTTCTGGTTTGTTTTGTTTCCCATGGAAATAAGGGAATTTAAATTAATTGCTCCAGGTATACAACAAAACAAATAAAATCTTTTATTTTGGATTAAGTCAGCATCAAAGAATGTGTGCTGCATTTCATCACAGAACTAAAGTTTCTGAAATTATATTCTTGTTTTTCTGTTATAACTGCAACATACTTTAGGATTGTTCTGAACTTAAAAATTTAAGAAGTTGGTGTACAATGCAGACTAAAGCTAGGAGAAGTATGGAATTCCCTCTCAGTATGAAACAAACAAGGGATTCTAATTTCATTTGATAAAAATTTTTACAGATAATTGTTGGGGTTTTTTCCCCAGAGTGGAAGAAAAATGATAATTTAGATCATCAGATTTTATTTACATTACTAAAGTGGAAATTTTTTGGCTCACAGAAAGAAAAAATTATTTTTCTTTGTTGTTTTCAATGGTAATAGCGTATTTTCCCTGTTCAGTGTCCTGTTCTCTGGAAACTAGAATTTACACATAAGGTGCCCCTTCTTTTTCTGTTAGCAAAAATAAATCAGGTAGAGCTTGGGCAGAAGAGAATATGCACTGCATTTAGAGGTACAGAAATGTAGAGCCTAAACTACCTACCAYCATGATAAGGAAGGCAAGCCAAGAAGAAAATACTTGTACTGGTTCATGAAGAACTTTTGTTAACAGTTTTTTCAGGACACCCGAAAAGACAAAATAATCTGACACTGATGGAAAGATCTAAAATTTGAAAATCATCTTTGTTCTTCCAATGGCATTTTTTTCAGTCCAAAAAAAATCAGGTTTTAAGGTGTATCTCCATGAAAAAGGACCTTTCACAGAAAAAGTCTGTGGAGCAAGGTAACTCGGTCTTATGGTTTGCCAGCCTTTATGAAAAATGAAATCAAACTAAACCAAAAACTCTCTGATCCTCTGGAGATAACTGCTTTTTGCTTAGTGCAATTTTGGATTAGCGTGTGTGACTGAAGTTCCTTGAATATTGAAGAACTATACATGCCTGATGCATAAGTGCAAGAGATATTGGCTGCCTAGGTAAGGGAAAGACTTCTGTTCCTCCCTAGCAGTTTAGTCTGACTTTGATACAGAAGTGAAAGTAGAAAGTAATTAAGCAACATTTCACTTTCCATTGCCCACAGAAAAGATGCATTAAGCTTCATTCGTTCATGCTGGTGATTTTCAGAACCTACTAGATTCAGTGCTAACAACTCTTGGAAATTAGAGCAACTTGTGCAGGTATAGAAGAGAGGAGGAGAGTAATGTTGTTAAGGGTTCGAAAAATGAAATTTGTTTTCTTTCCCCCCATGTAGCAGGGAGGCTGTGTAGGTGGGGGGGGGCTGGCTGGGAACTGATGGGCGATACTTAAGAACAAAAGGGAGTTATCTGTCCAACTGCATTCCGCGCTGATCACCCAGAATGGACGATACTTAAGGACAAAAGGGATCGCTTGCCCAGCCCAGAGGCCAGGACAATTTCCCCAATTAAAGAAAACAAAGACCTGGAAATACGAGCAAGGGGGCTTGTTTCCCCAGAGGCTGGAGCTTATCATCGTGAGAGATGAAGGACTGCCTGAGACTTTGGCAAGAGGTGGGCGGAGACTGGGCTTGGCTCTCTTGCTCCCGCTCGGCGTTTGCGGAGGACGGTCCTGTCTGCAGCGAGAGCCGGTTTTGCTCTGGGAACACCGCTACACTGCGACGTCTCTGCTGGCTAGCTCCAGAGCACAGATACATTGTGACATCTCCACAGGGGTACAGGGTTACGCTGTAACTGTCGCCAGCTGGAGCTGCTCGCCTCTGCCATSTCTGCTACCAGCCTGGGTTTCTGCTCCACGTGGGTCAGTGCCGGGGTCTGCTCGTCTCTGCTGTTCCTGCATTCTGCTGGCCCCTCGGTGGGTGACACCAARGTCCATCGCTCCCCAGCTGGAGCTGCCTGCCTGCGCTGCTTGCTGCCCGCTGCCGAGGTTGGTGCTGAGCCGGGCTGCTGCCCCGTGGGTTCACACCGGGAGCGATCTCCCCTCTTCCTCTCCTGCTCGCTGGAGCCGCCATCGCCACATGGAGAGGTCTCCGCATTCGCGCCACAGCGCCCCCTGCAGCCGCGGGGGAGTCACCGCAGCCTCTCTGCCCCAACAGAGAATCGCCCAACAGACAAGGAACTGTTACGGGGTTTGTCTGTTCTCTTATTATTGCCGTTTAACTGCCTTGTTTTATATCTGTATATATATATAGATATATAACCCTAGTAAAGAACTGTTATTCTTTTTACCACATCTTTGCCTGAGACACCCTTAATTTCAAAGGTATAGTAATTCGGAGGACGGAGGGGAGTCATTCTCTATTCAAGAAAGGTTTCCCACCTTCCTGGACAGACACCTGTCCTTCAAACCAGGACAAATGTCCATGCTAATAAAACATCAGTGTGGTCTGCATCATTAAAATAACAGCTTTAGTACTGTTTGAACAAAGAAAAGAACTTTTCTGAAGTTCAAAGATAAAAGATATTGGGAAAATATAGAAGGGAAAAGGTATTGGAACATTATATGAACACAACGTGTCTCATCTGTTTAGAGTGCGATGTTAGGTCTTGTGTTCAGTGAGAGGTGACTCGATGCACAGTGTGTAACTGCACAGCACATACTTAACTTCCATTTGTGCTGGGTGTATTTACCACATTTCTGAAAAGAAACCTAACTGTGTTTCAAGAAATGCATCTCATGGTAGCCTTCTAAATATGTTGCAGAGCTCTAAGTAACAGCAAGAAGCCTTGAGTCACTCTTGATTCTGAAGAAATGAGTTGTGCAATGCATGTGCATGTGCATAAAGAAAGCGTACAGCATAAACTAAAACTGAAGTGAATACTGCAAAGTTTGCGCTCCAGGGGAAAAATAGCAACTTTCTTGAACCTGATTGAAAAAACTCTCACCTATCTAACTAAACTTCATGGATCATTAATATTTCTTGAGACTTACTGAGATATTCTAGAAAATGTTTTATTTTCTCCTCAACCAAATAAAACAAAATAGAACAATAATTATGGACATTATCATGTTTTAAAAGTTAGCTCAATATTTTCCATGAAAACGATGAATTGTGCTTACATTCATGGACTGCTCAGTAACAAATTAAAGTTGATTTTGTGTATGGGGTCATATACAAGAATGCTGATAGAAAAAATGAAATTTAATAATCAGCTTTCTATGTGGTTGACAAGAAGTTTACAGCTGCTTTGTATACATTAGGACTCAGTTACAACAAATCTTTCAATCAGCTTTGTTCTTCATACTTTTACGATATTTTATGTTCCTATCATTAAAAAAAAGAAAGCAATTAAAACATAATTGTATATGCCACCATTTTATTTGGGGATATTCACTGACCCACATAAAGATTGATAGATTGTCTTGTGGCTGCTTATCAAACTAGAGTGCTTTTTTCTTTCTGCGGCCACCACTTTATGTTCCATCACTCACAGCTTTCATTTCAAACAAACAAACAAACAAATAAAACATCCCCAGACCTCTGGTGAAAAAAATTCTATGGAAAAGCCAGGTGATTGCAACTACTGTCAGTGTGAGTATTCAGATGATCTGCAATAGAAGATCTCAAATGCATGAACAGTCATACACCTACAAAAGAGGAATTAAAAATAATGGCAGTGAAGTGTAAACAAAATATGAGAGGCTTTCAGGGCAGAAGTGAGGATTTTTAGCCATTGTATTTTTATTTATTGTCCAATTATTTCATTTCCAATGGAGATTTTATTGCTACAATGGTCTCTTCTCAGGCAGGTGAGGCAAGAATGTTGCTGTTATGGATGCAAAGGTCATGAAGCACTGAGTAAATTGTTCTAGAGCACAGTGGTTAATTTTTCTGTGTTAATAAGTTGGTGGTGAACATGAGCAAAGAGACAATGTATTTAATTTAGCATGTTGAGACAGTGAACAGCAGTGGTACAGATGGGAATTCTGAAAAAAATTCAAAAGAGGGAATACGAGACATTTGCTTCTTTGGTACAGCTCTATATGCATTTTCGTGATGATTAGCAATAGAATAATATTTATAGCTGATTAAAGATGTTTTATTCAGTTGGTTTTGGGCTCTCTTCTACAGGAAAATTGTTGCAAGGTTAGGAGAGGGTCTCCAGAATGAGAAGGGGTCTGAAGCACTACGTATTGAGAGAAAATGAGAATTGGATTTGTTCAGGTTTAAGAAGAGAGGGCTAAAGGAGAGCTTCAATTGCTGTCTTCTGCAATCTGATGGGTTATTGACAGCTGGTTGAAGCCTGCCCACAGAGGTTGTGAAATCTCCATCCTTGGAGATATTCAGAACTCAACTGCACAAAGCCTTCAGTGACCTGATCTAACTAGAGTCAGATCTGAGTTAGAAATTGGCCTAATTTTGAGCAAGAATTTGAACTGTGGTATCAAACAAGTTTCTTCCAATTTTAGTTGGTATAACATTATTTTTTCTATGTTTGAAGTTATAATATACATTTTCTTATGAAGGATATACATACTTTTACTCATAGAAAATTGTTTTTAGATAGAAAGAATGCATCTAGACATCGTAGAATGTTTTAGCTGAAAACGAGGCCTGGATAAACAGTCTTCAATAAATGCTGATAGTTCTGATTCCATGAAGAAAGGAACCACATACCAAGAACAAACAATAAAAGCAGTAACTGAAAATTTTGTAAGAAATCAAAATTAAAACGACAGTGTCGTGTTCTACCCAACTGCAGACAACCAAAGAGAAATGGACTCTGAACATCTGGGGGAAAAAAAAAAGGATAAGCATAACTGCAAGTCACTATAAAGTAAGGTCACTGTAAGTCCTTACAGTGATCAGATCAGGAAATTTAACAGTTCCAAAAATGCAGCATATAATCCATGACAAATAGAAAATACCTGTAAAAAGCTGTCCATGAAGTATTTCAATTGCAATTTCCTTGTCTTTAGTTTGACCCGTATTTTTGTCACAGTTTCTCCTAGGAGTAAGTGAGCAGCTGGGTGGATACAGGAAAGCAGTCACCATGCCCATCAGCCCAAGGCAGAGACTACATGTACTCCAAAATGCTCTTAGCTAGAACCAGTGGTCCTTGAGACAAACAAGAGTAGTTGGAATTATTCATTTAGAAGTACAGTTTACTGGTATCTGGTGGGATGGTTGGTGTGGCAGAAATGTTAGCACCATGCGTGAGGAAAAAGGGGAGGAACTTATAATAATAATAGCATTTTATGTTTCCAAGTAATGACCTCTGCTTTATCTGTAAGAACATTTAGTCCTAAATACTCAGAAGACAGACCAGTAGTCATTCTTTAGAGAAAAAAAACTCAGATGAACTTAGAGCTGCATTTGCACAAGGTATTTAAGACTTCCTGCATATATACAGGAGAAAAAAAAAGGTGTGGTATCTTTGATGTCTGAATGGTTGTTTAAAACTGAAAGACTCCTTCTGCCAGTTGCTTGTCATGCTGACAATCTTAAATGGCAATTTATTAGCTCACAACTTGTTGTATTCAATATGAGGAGGGAATTTGATGTTTGATCATCTAAATTAGTCACAGAAGAAAAAAAATGATAACTCAGGTATGAGTAATCATTATTCATGTACATTTTCTGCATGCAAACCCAGTGAAATTCAAGCTAGAGTAGGTTTGTGAAATTGCAGTGCAAATTTGAAAGATAAATGTAGGAGAAATGACATTGGTGGAACTGTCAAAGCATTTTTCATCAAGAAGATAGAACAATACAAAATCAGCAAGACATAGTATAAATTAACTAAAAACTAACAAATTAATATGTCTCAACAATTCATCAAACAGAGAATTGCACATAACTTTTTTTTTGCTTAATATTTCAATGAACTAGATGAACTAGATGATGAACTAGACTCACAGTAATCATGACTGATAAAGTTTGCAACGACACTAGGATTTGGATAGTATTAAATGAAAAGAAAGACAAAACACTCCTAACAAGAAAAATTTTCAAGTGGTTTGACTCCAGCCAGCAACCAAGCCCCACGCAGCTGCTCACTCAGATAGAGGAATAGAAAGAACTGGGAAGAGGTCAAAAGCAGCTTCTCTCTGGGATATTATATAGCACCATATACAAGCTGTCGCGGTGGTTCAAGCCCCGTCGGGAAGGAGGCTGGCCCGGCCACAGAGGTGGGTGGTTTCCAGAGYCTGAGACACCCACATCTCCTCCCACTGAGGGACTGATTGATGGCTATCCGTGTATGGTTAAAGGTCCAGACTTTTCGTTTGAATTGTATCCTCCATTGGATCCCCTCCCTAAGTCCCTCCTTCCCTCTCTTCCCATTTGATATCCTCCTATCCTTCACCTACTTACCCTCAGATCATTGGTCTGTATGCTCTTCCCGCCCCCATCGCTATGCTTATAAGCTCCGGCACCCGGAGCGGCCTTTGTCCTTGGTCCCTGATCCCTTGATAATAAACTAGTCTGTCGAGACCATACCGAGGACCCGTCGCGTTCTTTGCTGCTTCCCGCCGCCTCAGAGATCGGTGCAAGAGTGTTCACGGCGCCTGCTATCCCGGACCGTGAGAGCTGCCAAAGCCGTCGCTAAAAGTGCTCCTGCCCGAGACTGCTTCTGGAAGGCTGCGGCATCCTAACACTGAAAGCACCGCCGCGGCAACAAGCAATATGGGATGAACAGATATTGGATAGACAATAAAAAAAGTAGTAAAATAGTATTTTAAATCTGAAAAGGTATAACAAAAGCTTTTGGTCAAAGGCTACTAAAAATCTCGCAATTGCTACATGTGATCCAGTGCTCTTAGCAGAGATAAGGGATGGCTGAGAGGTCCTAAGACCCCCTTGCTTTTGTCATATTTGTTCTTGTTACAATACAAAGTCTAATTTTATGGATTTTCACACTTAACCAGATATGAACAGTATAAAAAGACATCTCCTGTACTAATTCTTTAGGAAAGGAGATTATTAAAGTAGAAGATCAAAAACTTGCACTGTTTTTTTCCTTAAGAGGTTTTATTTCTGTACCTAAATCTCCTGATATTTTTTTAGGTAGCCTCTAAGAAAAATAGACACATTTCTATTATAGATAAAGTGCATTAATTAATATATGCTAAAATGCAAAAAGTTACTTGTAATTAGGATTTTAACAATTTAGATCAAATCGTAATATATTTCTTTGCATAGGACAAAATGGGCTAATCCAGCTTCCTGTCAAATGACATTTCTTAATATTTGTGCCAATTTCAGCTGTGAAATATTTTACAGAGAGATCTTCATTTGCCTGATTTTTCTTGTCTCATTGGACTTATAGGCAGGCAGCAGAGATTTGCCATTTAGAGCTCAGGATCAAAATCAAGAGGGAAAGAAAACTACAATGTAAAAGTTAAATGTTTACAATTTCATTTAAGAGTATACTATTTTGGCTGCTCTCTTCTTTTGCGCAATGGTTACCTGTAAAATAAAAGTCTGAGAAGTATTTATTTCTAGCTATTAAATAATTTTAGTGTGCTTATGTTTTAATTTCTGTTCTGTACCAGAAAATTAATTAATTATGTTCTTATTGAGTTGAAAACTTTTAAGGTCAGTTTATACACAGTGAGGTTAATGAATTACAAATCTGGAACTGGTTAGTTTTTAAATTAGGAAAGAAGTGAGTACACAAGTAATACTTATCTCTGGTATTTAGCAAACTGATAATTTGAGGGAGAAAACTCACCTGGATAGTATAGAAATAGGGAGAGGAGAAAGTCTAATGAATTCTGTCTCATTTTGATGCCGTATCACTATCTGGGAGTTCAGTGGAACGGATTTTGTTCTTTTTTGTTGTTGTTGGGTTTGTTTTCAAAAACTTGCTTAATGCCTGTACATCAGTTTACCCTGCTGCAGGACTGCAGCTGAAGGACTAACAGAAACAGCAACACACACTCATCATGTCATTGCAGTACAATGGTTTTGTAGTAATTAGGGATATGTATGTGTTCTCACCTGTGGCAGTCGGCAGTATGTCTCCTTCCAGAGGTGATTATGCATTAATCATGAAAAATAAGCAATACAAACCTTTGTACATTCATGCTCAGTAACTATTGCTACCAAAAAAAAAAAAGCTATGTTAAGCTGGTCCTCCAAGTAAATAACACTGTGTCATACAAATAGCTCAGATGCTGTTTGCATTTTCTTGTGATACAAATCAGTACAGACTCGGTATACAGTATAAGGTCCCATGCCAGACAATGTGGCTTAATATGGAAGCGTCTATATGAACAGGCCACCTTGAATTCCCCTTTAACAGTACTTCAATATCCTCTGCTAACTTCAGAGATCATAGCTTTTGTAGTTTCTTAACAAAAATKTGGGTATTTGTTACCTATTTAAACCATACTTAAATCTCTCCATCTATCTATACTTGTTATGGGTTTGATCTTACATTTTTGTTATTTTAATGCAATATTAGGATTCTGTGGGTATGGCAAAGATTTCTTTGCCCAAGACAAATTTTATCTCCTGTGTGATTAACAATTATTTTAATGTGATAAGTTTTGTATGTCTGCTTCTGAAAAACATTTGCTTTGATTCAGAAGGGTTCATGCAAACAAAATTATACTCAATTTTTTATTGTTCGAGTTGTAGTTATGATCATCAACCACCCCACATGTTGTAGTTATCATCATGATAACTCAACCACCCCACACATTTTATGTCCTACATGAAGTCCTTGGGGACAGAATTACAATCTRCTTTCTCAAGGTTATACTGCAAAAAAATACCAGTGTATTTTTATGCAAAAAAATGCCAATGTGAAACAGTTTGCAGTGTTTTCCTATGAATGGCAAACTCATTTTCATAAAGTATATTGTAATTTATATCACTTACAGAAAGCAGCTATACTTCAGCAAAGGTGACTGGTAATGACAGAGGAAAAAGCCTTTGGGTGAGGCATTTATAACATTTTTTTTCTTTTTACTTAGACGTTATCATTCATTTTCATAAAGACAACCTGAGTAAMCTGACAGTTAAGCAGAACTCAAACTGATGCAGTACTTAAATAAAATTCTGTGCAGAATGAAAAGGTTGCCTCTAGGGAGATAGGTACATTAAAAGCCTTATTGCAAGTTTTATTTATGAAGCTGTTATAAAAGTATTTCTCCTTTTATACTAAAAATTTGACTGAGGCCATATGCATGAATGTACCTCAAAACAGTGAATTCTAGCTCACTTTTTTTTTTAGCTTACTTTTTTAATCTGCTATTTCAAAGTTGTCACAAAGGGTGTTCAGGTTGAATTTCATCCAATTAAAAAAAATAAACCTTAAATGTAGTTTAAAATACTTGGGATTGTTTATTTCTCCTTGGTTCTACATGCCAATTCAAATACTGAAAAAAGGGATCAAAATCTAGTAATGTTGCCAAAATGATCACCTCACAAATGCCAAAATGACAATGAACAATAGAGAGAAATACTAGGATCACTACTTTATAATATGAAATTAATATTGTGCAATTATTAAACTGTATGTTTGGATTCACATGCCGGCACAGACCTTCCATGTGTGCACCTTAATGAAAATAAATACTCATTAAATGTGAACAGTCCCATGTATCTTTATGAAGACATTGAGCCACTAATTGAATTTGAARCAGAAAAGATGCTTAATATTCCATTCAGATTGTGGTTTTCATACATATATTTGTGTATATACATACACACACTCTTCACTTATCCAAAGTCACTGAAAAAGATCCAGTGAGAGAGCTTCTGGTTCCCCAACTGAAAGTATCCAAGCCATGAGCTAAAAAGCTCAGCAATTCCAAAGAGGAAATTTTTCACTGATTCCATACTAAACACCATTTCTGATTCAAACACCTGAATTTATAATTAAACAGTACATTTTATCTTACACCATAAGCTTTAGGCTAGCAGCCCAGGAGGCAGAAAGCTTTATGCTAAGTTTTTTCATATGGGGGTAGCTATCAAGCGATGAGAAGATTAGTATATGTGAAAAGAAATATTAAAATAAACAAACAAATGCAAACACCAAATCACTATAGAGACTACTACTACCCACAGCTTCACAGGCATCAGAAACCTTGTAAAATGTTATCTTTGTTTGTCACTTGATGCCAAACTCCTGAGGAGGTTTAGAAAAAGACACAGGATGTTCCGAAGTATCATGACATCCACAAAGTCTAAATTATGGAAGAAAAATTTAGCAAACCTATACCACAAAACTTTGCTTGCGCTTTATATTCAGAAAGTCATACATGTTCCATGAAACTTTCATAAAATTTAAAAAGTATATCATCACAATTATAATTATTACTCATCTTCTTCCACACTAGTAAATGTGCTTGCATTCATGCATTTACCTGCAATGCATACTAAGCCAAATAATTTCTGTCAAACTGCTCAACAACTACAGCAGAAGTTAGAACAAAGAATGTCCACTTTGCCACATGCACAAACTGGCTTGGGGATGACTCTGTTAAATCTTAAATTCTCCTCTGAAAAGACATTTTTCTGCTTATTTAAATATCCAAGGCTAAATATCAAGAAAAAAATTGTTCTTCATATTGCAATTTCTGTTTGGCAGAAGTTTGTAATAGTTCTTCATTTGAGCTGGGGAATAGTCTTATATTTTKCTGACCAAATAATCTTAATAATGACAGTTTCTACTGCAACTCTTTTGTCATGGAATGCTAAAAATTCTCACAAACAACCTGATCACAAACCACTTCCTTTTTCCCTTAGAGGGAAAATCTCATCTACTTGAAATGTAAAGTTGGTTCTCATCATGGCAAAATGAAGCATGAAAGAATAAAGCATAAGGCACATATTAAATTTTGCTTAAAGATAAAAAAAATAGGAGTACATGCACATTCTAAGACACGTAATATGCTTGAAAACTACTGTTATGTTTTCTCTTTCTTACAAATAGCATGGAAGATTATGTACATTACAATCTCCTGTTTTCCTCGGAATACACCACCTTTCTAAACTGAATGCCTAGATTAACCATTCTTCTTGATATTTTAAATCTGTGATTCTACTATGCAGCCTAAATGACCTGTCTCTGTGCACTCTCTAGTGACCAAAATTTCAGTGCTGAAATTTGCTGGTCGGTGAAACAGAGATATCAGTTACGAGTTATTCACTGTCTACATTGTGCAAACAGCAAAGTCATGGCAATCCTGCTCACCTCTCAGCTCCTGCAAAGCCCACTTACACATTATGTAAAATGTCGCCTTGATGTCAGAGGCAGGAATGTGACATGACACACCTAGGATCATGCACAACAGCCAACTTTATTGAGTCCTCGTCTACTTATCTAGGGTTGAAGGTCCGCGCGGTCGATCCCTATTGGCTGAACCAGTTGCCACCCAGCCAATAGCTGCTTGCGTCCCCAAAGGCCTGGGCCTGCTACCCAACAGTCTATACTGGTTGGATTACATGACATACCGGTCAAGCTACTTATCTAATTTCAGTTACGTCTTAATTATTTCAGTTATAAGACAGGGAGTTATAAAATGGGATTGATTATTATTGTGAGGCCTTCAGGCCAGCTGTTGACCACCACAATATAAAATTCTCCAGATTGAAAAGGTGCAGTTTTCTCAAAAGGCAGTATTGATGAATTAGCCAAAAAAATGCACGATTTTGCAGCTGCCCACTCAGTGGTAAAGGATTTGTAACATGGTGCAGAATTAACTTGCTTGCAGTTGTATCAGCTCTTTGAGTTTATGCCAAATGTGTTGCTGCATCCTGTTGTAATAATGTCTGTTCCTATAATATCCTACTTTTGGGTTAAAGAATCTTCTTACATATATGCAAAGTTGATCTATACTAAATTACAGTGAAGACTAAAAATAATTACAGTTTAAAATATCTCTGGGATCATTTGTAAATAGAAGTGAGAATTTAAATTGTTCAATCTTACTATGCAGTGTTCCACAACATGAAATTCAGAGGGGCTGGTTTGAGAACAGCTTGTGTTATTGAATTCTTCTACTTCAACTCAAAGAGAAATTAGAAGAAAAACAAAAATACCCTAATTAACAAATCTGAAACAGAAAATCCAGAAAATTTGTAAAATCGTGTCAAATAGAAAGCTTTCAGAGAGTAATTTCAGTTTCTGATGTTAACAGAAGGTAATGCATGGCTTGTATGGATTTCTGTCTTATTCTCAACCCAGCAATTTGCTTTTCACTTGTAAATTTATACTCTTAGCATATCTTACCACTGCTTTGGTAAACTTTGCTTTTTTTACTATCTTTGTCTTACATCTCCAGCTGGCATTTAGCAGATGCACTAGGCAAATTTGTGGAAGAAAAGTCTTCAGGACTATTAAACCTGGAAGCTATATCTGTAGAGGTAAAGGAAGTCTGTTCAGGAAATGAGCTATAGTCCTCCAAACAAGTAATGCAGAGTAATGCACATTCACACAGCTCAGGACTAGACATCACTTGAGTGGACTGATAAACCCATATGGAATGTGCTTCGGCCCAGATCTCTCCAAGAATGCAGGCAGTACTCAATAGGCTCCAAGATAACTATTAATTTTTAGACAATTTTTTTCTGTCCTCTCCCAGGCATTGTGGTTCAAGTATCAGAAATGATAAAGCAATGTTGAGAGTATGGGCTGAGGATGCAGCATGAAAAAGAAATAGAGTTGTGTGAGAACACAGCATGCACTGGGACAGTACCATCATATGCTAGAGGAAGGAGAAGATGGTGCAGTTTTGTCTATAACGACTCTGTGGGATAGTTTATTGAGTGAACTATCTCCAGAATATCAACCTATATTTGTCTGAAAGAAAACCAGTCACTTCAATCAAAAATCCTGGGAGTGAGCAGTTTTAAGGTCTAGGGCCTAGGGATGATTACTTGTCCTACATCATTTTCCAGAAGAGATATCAACTAAAATGTCATTTTTTAATCTGGAAATCTCAAAGCTATTAATTTTTAGAGGCTGGGGTAGCATGCTGGGGAAATTATCACTTTATCCTTACCTACTTCTTATAATGTTCTGTCTGTATCTTCTGCTTCCCGTTGTGAGAGACAGGACACTGGGTTACAACACCACTTCTCTGTTTGAATTTCACTGTCTTACAGACATTTAGCAGCACTGCAGCACAGATCTCAGTACTTGAGACAAGGACTGAATGGAGCATGCAAGGCGTTGTAAAATTTCGGTGATAACCAAGAAGACCTTAAATTATGCTGCCTTCCCACTGCCTTTGTTTATAGAGGAAAACCTGAATTATTATATTCAACAAGAGGATGTAGCTGATGCTCAAGAATACACAAAAGACTAAAAATTATTTTAACAAGCATTGGTAGATATAGTATACAACACACACTCACATACTACCTTTTATTTGTTACAGAAATGACTTCAAGCTATTTAAGTGAATCAAATTATTAGAGAGAACTGTGAGAAAAGGAGAACAGTGAAAAAAAAGAGACCAGCAGGGTGAGTTGCATAGCTATTCTTTACTCCAAAACACCTCAGGTGCTGAGATATCACCTACATCAAATTACACACACTTGAAAGTAATGATGTAATTAATCCTTCTTTTCTTCTTGGCTATGCAAGACTTTAGCTAGAAGTATTACATTTGTTCATAGACTGATTAATAGCTATTTGCAAGGGGCAATTCATGACCACTATGAATTTTTTTAAACTTTTTAATTGTCTATGTATAATTAAATCTCTTAAAGTTCTCTATATTGCACAATAGGTGGTGTACTCTGAGCTCCGTTGTACTTGTATTTGTTTGACAGAGAACAAAGGTGTATTTTTGCTCCCCCTCCCCCTTTGAATTTTTGTAAATATAAATTGATTTCTGTTTCAAATACAGCTTTCTTACTCTTTGAGTCTCGTTTTTCTAGAGGCTGGAGATTGTGTTAATTTTAGGGGTTGCTTATGTAGCAGACAGTTTTTTCCACATATAGTTTCTCTAAGTTGAAAGAGGAATGACTTAAAAATGTCCTTCCTAGCAACAGTTACTTTCATAAATTCTAACAGATATAATGCTAAATGATATCGAAGATCTCAATCCAAGTTTAAGGTTTCTCTTTAAAATTAACAGGATTTTTGAACAGGGACAGCCAGAGTATCTCATTTTTCTGTTTCTGAAGATGTTTTTTTGTTTCTATTGTCCTGTCTGCGTAATTCTGAGAAATTTTTTCTTTTCAGTACAAAGTTGCATAAGTGAATCTGATTTTAAATTTAGATATTTACCTGAATAAAACATGGGATGAGTACTAAAAATTATCTCAAAACTATGGCCTGGATTTTGTTTTGTTGGAGGGTAGAGATGCACAGCTTGTGTCCTGTCTTGTGATACTGCACAGAGAAAGGCAGGTCTCATCTAGTGAACAACCCTCTTGCAAATCTGCAGTTGAGAAAATCAAGAAAAACCTGTATGCAGCCAGAGATCAAAGTCCAGAAATGAGAAGGATGCTTTGAGCATAATAATCAGGGAAAAAAACCTATAAAAACATTAACTTTGCCCTTTAACGTTACAGTGCAAAGACCTGATATCAGTGACAAAGTCTTGCAAATGCTTGCAGACATGCTGCACCCCAGAAAACTGGAAACTCCAGATTGATGGGGTTTCCACCAATCAAAAAGAATTATGTGAGTTCAGAGTTGAGTAGATAAAGCCAGAAGTTCACATAGCAAGATTTCTTTTTATTGGGAAGCACAGTGGTTTCATGCCAAAGGAATGTATTCATACCTACATTACCCATACAATTTTTAATGTAGTGATGAGTAATTATCGTATATAAATTATATTCATAGCCCTTTATAGCATAAATGGAAGCCTACATCAGAAGATATTCAGGATCAGACTCTTCCACTAAATGACAACTACTCCCAGGATTAAGTAATTTTTAATAGGTAAAAAATCAATTGAACTCTTAATAAATAGAACACATCTGTATGTAAAATCAATTTCATTTATGCATGTATATACCTTATATACACGAACACATATATTATATTCACACACATATAAATGAAATGTGTGCGTGTGTATATATAAATAAAACAATTTTTTTTCACATATGTATCCAACTTCTGTGATATGCTTAGAATATACACATTTGGGTATTATAATATTATGAAATGCAATTCAAAGCAGAGTACCACATGTGAATAAGCCAACAGATGGCAAGAATCCTCTAAGGCAGTCTGCATGCCAGGGTATAAATACTGCTGCACTAAAACTAATCACAGGAGGAAACTAAAGCCTGTAGATGATGTATCATTAAGCAAAATACAGTTAGAATTCCGGACTCTCAGCTTGGCTGAATCAGTGAATCTCACCCTGTCACAAGTTATTCTCAAGTTTTCTGAAGTGGAGAAAAAATATTCTTCACTTTAATGACTAAGGGTGTGGTTGGAGAGATATTATACTTGTCGATACCAGGTACAAGAGTTATTAAAGCCCTGAACATCTTTGAAAAAGATTCTGGATACACTGGATTAGAAGCTGTGCAATAAAAGCATAGATGGTGACCACAGGACTTAACCCAAAGCAAGGGTAGAACTGCTTCCCAGCACGAATAAAAAATTTACTTGGTTTGCACTGCCTTGTGCTTCTTGGCTTCCAGCCTGAAACTGGATTCTTAATCAAACTTTCCAGTTGATAGTGAAAGTCACAAATACATGACATAATCTTCCAGGAGGATAACTTTGGTCATATCTTACTATTTTCTGCTCACTGCACTGTGATAACAGACAACCCACACATCATCTCTCAGAAGTCTAATTATGCAGTTAAATACTTGGCCTAAAGTAATTGAAGCAGAGATTGAGATCTTAAGTTTCTCATTTAAGTGGCTTTACATCTTTTAAACAACTGTACTAAAGTTCTTACAGAACAGTAAATAAGACAGGTGCCATGATATGCTTCCCCAAGACCTGCCTTCTGTTGCACCTTGGCCTCAAAGATGATGGAGATGCTCAATACTTGCACTGTGTGTTGCAGTGAAATTCTCTAAAAACTCAGGTGAATCTTAGTAAACATTGTGTAAATAAAAAGTTCTGATTACATAAATATGAGATTATTAAACAGTGAAGTCCAAGTTAAGTAGCTCACACAGCATGGTTCCCTGCTGTTCTATATTACTGACCCAGCAGACCTGTCTGCATGAAGGGCTGATAAATCTGACTGAATGAACATTGGTTCTTCGCCTATAGTTTTAAGCAAAATGTCACTATATCATTTCAAAGGTGGGATATATGGTTCTTGTATTTTGCTCCACTAATACAGAATTTTAAGCTCTAAGCGTATTTTGACCATAACTAGATGTATAGTACATGTTGAATAATGGATTACAGTTGTCTCTGACTTGGATAAAAAAAAAGAAAAAAAAAGATATTTATTATATATTCAGCTATACCTAGCTGAAGTCAGACTACTAGTCTCAGTTCAGCTTCAAGTAAATCARTAGGCTTTTCCAGTTAAGCCCAATTGTGGGAACATTTTGCTAGGAAGAGATATACTGCAAAAATTTGACTCCTTAATAAGAAGTGTGTAGAAGTCTAGAACTTTTGTGTTGCCTTACACTGAATAATCAGGTGTCTTTAACTGTAATGGCCCTTCAAGTTTTTATTCTGTTTTGCTTTTCTTTCAACATACACTTAAGAACACAGTCACTACTGCTGATGGCACTTTTTGTATAAGAAACACATGTATAATACAAACATTTCAAAAGAATTGAGAAAAGTAAATAAGTCTTTCTTGGAAATATACCTATAAACCCCTAGGCAAGGCATATTAAAAATATACTCCCAATGGATGGGATGTGCTAAAATATTCACTCTCTCTGCCTGAAGAATTTTAGGCAATCCCTCTGAAAATTTGATTGCTGGCTGGTTTGATAGTAAATACAATCTGCCACACTTTCGTGTGAGTTATGCACAGCTGTGTATGTAAGCTTCCATAAAATAACCCATATGCTAATTTTGTGCACTGGAGAAGGCTGTAGCAGCACAGGATAGAAAATAAGGCAATAGTTAAGCTTTTCTGTTTTCTTGACACTCTCCCCTTGCTGTGGTCTCTCTTTTTTCTTGTAAATCTGGAGTAAAATGCTTCAGTGACTAATATCTGGTGCACTATAAGGAGCCAGTGCTTTGTCACACTTCAGTCCCTCTGGTACTCCAATGACATGATTGCAGGTTTCCCAGCAATGAGGCTCTTTTACTTCTATTTCTCAGTGCTCCCCCATTTTCAATTTTCAGTGCTAAAGATGTACCAAAATTTTGTTACTATGGTTACCTGAAAATAATTTTTGAAAAAGTTGTTTTTCTTTCCCCACCTTTGTAAGAATATCAACCTAAAGTTTGTCTTTCCCTTCTGAGGGAAGAGTACAGGGCAGAAGAGTACCAGTACTTGCTTAGAACTTCATAGTGTTGTCCTACTTGTACAGACTACTACAAAACAACATTCTCTAGCATCCTGTCAGGCCAGGTGAAAACACATTCTTGCTTTCTGAATTTAAAGTACCTGTACACAGCTCTCTGATTAGCTACTGTTTCTCTCCAGCCAGCCACGTGACAGCTCCTCACAGCCCATTCAAAGGGAAACCAGGCCTTCTTTAAGAAAAAAAAAAATTATTAAAAGCATTTAAATTAATCTACAGAAATATATTACTAAGTATTTCCTTTTTTTTATTATATTTGATGCATTCGAAAAGAAATTCAGGAAAAAGAGAAGATATGAGAAAGAAAAAAGGGAAGGGAGAAAATGAAATGCTTTTATGAAACAGCAGTGCTGCTCTGATAGAAAGGCAGAGAGCTAAATGCAAAGACCATTGGAGAGAGATTTGAAGAGCTGTCTTGTAGTAAAATCAATTGGAACATAGGAAAGAGGCACCTTTGAAAGAGAGTAAAACATCGAAGACTGGAGCAAAGTAGGCAGAAGAAATTGATTTGATGAAGGATGCTTTCCTGGTTCACATTCATCACTATAAAACATTAAAAACAAAAGAAAACAAATCAAAACACACACACACACAAAAACACCCAAACCAAGACGACCCAACCAAAAAAATCCAGCAACTATCTTATCACTACATGAGGCAGTGTTTTCCAACAGGCGACTGTTTTCCACTGTGTCTTCTGGGAATAGAAAATTACACTTCTAATGTGATTATTCTTGAAATCTATTTACTGCTGTCAAAGCACAATAATGTCTAACATCTTTTTGTTCTGGTTCAGTAAAACAGAGGTAATTCTGAGGAGGGCCACGAAGATGATCAGAGGCTGGAGTGCCTCTCCTATGAGGAGAGGCTGAGGAAKTTGGGATTGTTCAGCCTGGAGAAGAGAAGGCTCTGGGGAAACCTTAGAGCAGCCTTTCAGTATATAAAAGAATATATACATACTTGTATGTATATATTGTATGTATATATATATTCATACTTGTATGTATATATACATATAAGAAGAATGGAGAGGGATTTTTTACAAGGGCTGTAGTGATAGGACAAGGGGGAATGGATTCAAAATGAACAAGAGTAGGTTTAGTTTAAATGTTAGGCAGAAATTCTTTTCTGTGAGGGTGTTGAGGCACAGGCATGCGTTGCCCAGAGAAGTTGTGGATGCCCCATCCCTGGAACTGTTCAAGGCCAGGTTGGGTGAGACTTTGAGCAACCTGGTCTAGTGGAAGGTGTCCCTGTCCCTGTCAGGAGTTTGGAATTAGGTGATCTCTAAGGTCTCTTCCAACCCAAACCATTCTGTGATTCTATGGTTCTGGGCATCGGTCATACATTTACTCAAGTCAATGTCAACATTCACATTGCCTTTAGTATAGTAAGGCCAAAAATTAGGGTTTTCTAAAAAGGACAAAAATCCTTACACCTAATTAAAACAAAGGAGCAGAAAAAGTATAATAGCTTAGGTAAGTACTGAATACTCACTAAAACATAATGGTTTGAGAATTAAGTAGGGAATATTATTTTTAAAAAATTAACTACAATTGAATTCAGTAATAATTAACTTATGATAATACCAGATATAATTGTCATATATATATATATGCATACAGATATATAAGCATTTTTAATGAAAACACATAAACCTATACATAGCCTCAAAGACACACACATACATATTTAAATAGAAAATAAAGAATCTTGCAATAGCCTCTTCAGCTACCCCGAAAATGACCTAAAGTATACAGCGGAAAATGTAGCATGTTCCATAATGCCAAAGCATCCTCAGAAATCCAGGTCTATTTGCAAAAAAAGCCCAGGGAGAACTAAAAACTACAAAACAGATTTTACAGGCCTAATGAAAATTATCTTGATGTCAGAGGAAGCATTTCCAAGTAACTAGATGCAGTGAAGTGACTGAATTACATTCTGGTTTATGAAAGTTCATCTGGATGGTTTATCCACTGTATTTCCAGTGGATTTTAGTGCTTTGGTTGTCTGGATCTGGCAGAGCAACAATTTTTCTCGCATACAAAAAATTACCAAAATGTCTGTGTAGATAAAATCTCAAACTTCAATAAGATAGTAGCAACGTTTGTAATTATAAAAATCAACTATTATGAATTTTTATGAAAATGTATTTAATTCTATTTGCCCTTCCAATGTACGGAATCTGGTTTTTAGATTTGTCTTCATCAGCCTGCTTCCAAATCTGATTATTTGAGAGCTCTGGAAATGGGTTTGGTACCTTACAAAAATGTAAGATTATCATCTGTTCTAGTTTTGCTTATAGTCAGATATATTACAACATTAGTTTCCCAGTTGAAAGGTAATAAAAATATGTAAGTATACTTAAAATTTATTGAAAATAATGTTTAATTATAAATTTGATGCTGCAAATGAATAAAGATCTCTACAGAAAATTAAAATGGCTTAGTGCCAATATCAAAGTGGTTCTATCCATATTTTATCCAGAGTTTATTTATTTGTGAAAGTTGTAATTCTTCCCTGTATGTAAATGTGTTGAGAGGTGTTCACTTGAGTATGTTCTCCCAAAGAAAGAAATTCTGGATATTGCATATTTTTCAGTGTTTGGCACATCCTTTGATTTTAAAACTGATTCTTTATGTAGATGACAAGTGTTAGAGAGACCGGAGCTGCAATATCCAAGTCTCAAGAGTACTCATTAAACTGAGACTGTTTATAATCTTGTCCTCAATGTTCATGTATGAGTATCATTCTGTTAGTATCCCTGGAAGTACATTCCTCTTCATAGCACATCCAGGTGAACAAGGTGTGTAGGTTGCATGCAGGATTACCTGTAGAATTAGCTGTAGTAAAAAAGGAAGCAACCTGAGATTTAGAATTAAAGCCTGAGCTTCCATCACAAGCAAACAACTTTGTGACAATAGTAATACTACAGTTGCTTTGACTTTTCTATTGTATGTAATGATTTTTCAGGTTTAATATCCTGCTGTGGCGGTGTTCTCGGTGTTAGGATGCCGCAGCCTTCCAGAAGCACCCCGGGCGGGAGCACTTTTACCGACGGCTTTGGCAGCTCTCACGGTYCGGGATAGCAGGCGCCGTGAACACTCTGGCGCCGTGAACACTCTAACACCGTTCTCTGAGGCGGCGGGAAGCAGCAAAGAAGGCGGCAGGTCTTTGGTATGGTCTTGACAGAGTAGTTTATTGTCAAGGGGTCAGGGACCAAAGAACAAAGATGGCTCCGGGTGCCGGAGCTTATGAGGATAGCAACGGGGGCGGGAAGAGCATACAGACCAATGGTCTGAGGATAGGTAGGCGGAGGATAGGAGGATATCAAATGGGAAGAGAGGGAAGGAGGGACTTAGGGAGGGGATCCAATGAGGTGTACAATTCAAACGAAAAATCTGGAACCTTAACCATACAGGGATAACCATCAATCAGTCCCTCAGTGGGAGGAGATGTGGGTGGTTCAGACTCTGGAAACCGCCCACCACTGTGGTCGGGCCGGCCTTCTTCCTGACRGGGCTTGAACCACCGCAACAATGTCCTTCCTAAGCAGAGTGCCACAGAGATAAAACTTACATTTGAGATGGTTTATTTGTTTTGAGATTTGTTTTTTCAAAGGCCTGCCAATCCAAATAGTGCTGCATTGCTCATTTAATGTAGTTTAAACCATCAGCATCAAAGTGGTTTCTTGGTTTCTTAATGACATCTCCATAATGGCCAATCAGTGACCTATAGAATCCAAATATATGTCAGCAGATAAACTGCAACACTAGAAATTTTGAGAAATGTTAAATATTTTAATTGTTTAAAATGGTTTTATGTAACTAATTTCCCATACCTCTAATCACACACAATTTTCTCTCCTTGCTCTTACTGGCCACATAGGCTGCAGTCTCCCCATCCTCTCCAAGCCATGTGGGTATCCCTTTGCAGCCCACGTGGCAGACGTGGGGGACTCCAGCTCCAGGGGCACCCATGCCCACCTCCCTGTCCTTGCTGGCGGGGGCTGCACCCTGGCATGTCCCAGGGAAGGAAGCACTGCCCAGCCTACACCAAGAGGGAGCACCCACCTGCCTTGCCCACCCTGTTCCCCTCTCCAGGTCCCTCCCGTGTGATAGATCTTTATGTTTCTCCTATCTTGCTTTTCCAGGTGACAGTTTCTTTGTTTCAGAGTCTCTTGGCAATGTACCAATAACTGCTTAATCCAGCTGATGGTCGTCTTTGTCTTTAACATGACCAATTTAGGGCCAGATGCCCTTCCAGAGAGCCTGGGGTATTTGATTCATTCAGTGTCTACACCCATATTCTTATGTTGAGGGATGTTTTTTGACACAACTTTTGTGAAGAGTGTCGCCAGCGTGCTGGGTGCTGGGGTGCGGCGACCTTCCGAAAGCCTCTCCAGAGAAGCCGCTCGGCAGGGCAAACACACTCACACAAACACACTCACATCGGATAGCTTTTCCTATAAGCTGGATCAACGGCAAAGAGGCAGGAAGGGTCTTCATATGAGGTTCCACGAGAGAAGTTTATTGCAGAGACGTGAAGGTTCCCAGTGACAAAGACGGGCTGCATGGCAGGGTCCAGGGTTATATACGGGGTCGGTAGGGGTGGGGAGAGCATCAGGGACCAATAATCTGAGGGTATGGGGGCGGTACTTAGGCGGGGTTGGGGTGTGGGAGCCAATGGGAATGACTGGGGGTGTGGCGAGGGAACAAGGGCCAATGGGGAAACAAGAAAGGGAGAAGCCTCTGGAACCGGGACATATAGGGTAGAAAGGGGCAGGGAGGCCAACGGGCCAATCGGGGAAACAGCACCGAGGTACATTAACATAGTGAAACAAAGCGTCCTGGGAGAGGCCTTTTCAGTCACCCTAACCTGGGGAGCTACCTAAGTCTCCTCCCTCCAAGCAGGCTGTAAGCAGGCTCACCAGCCTCCTCCACAAAGACTAAGACATGAAAGCAATCACCAATATGTATACGTAAATACATATGTGTGAGCATATCTATACAGGTGCATTTTTGCAGAAGACATTTTCTATGTGTTAATCTATACACACAGATACATGTATGATATTCCTATCTTCCCTCACTGTCTTTCCATCCTTCCCCAATATACTTTTTTTGTTTTAATGTCTCTCTAGCCCTAATTCCAGTAATTTTAACTAAATTGTTGGCATTTTCTCTTGTCAGGCTTAGAGCAAAATTGTTTTGATTTAATTACAGCTATAAAATTAATAAAGTTCTGTCATCTAAAACATAAAATGATCTTAAGGTGTCAAACTAGTTAAGGAGTGAACATGCAAATTTGTGAAGACACTGGTGCAATGCTGTATGAGGATCAATACAAATAATTTCATTAGACATCAAAGGAGCGGAAGAGCTCATAAAGTTTTCTGGGGATTCATGATGTGATAAAGAAGTCTGCAAAAATTATTTCTAATTTATATTTTAGCCTACAAAATTTAGTTGCTTCATCAAGGTGGTATAAACTCATTACTGATACAATCTCTGATACACTGCTATAGTTCTGAAGCATAAAATGTCCCTTTTTTTCTCCACTGTCCTCCTGCTTCTCTCAGTGTCTCCTCCATTTCCTGGTTTTAATTTCTTTCTTAGTAGCATTGCTTTATCTCCCTCACCATCCCATTCTCGTCTACTCTGTCTGTTGTAATATATTAATTAAAAACAAACATAGAAATCAAATACTCCCTCCCTACTGAGAATGATGATTTACATGCCCTTTGACAGCCATTAACTCTCATGACTTAAACTTAGTGCTTTGTCCTTCTATCTTCTGCTTTCTATAGGATTTTACACTGAGTGTTCAGTGAGACAGAAAACAGGTTTAAGGACTGGTGGAACATTTATATCTCAGGTTTTATCAGATTTCTGACAAATAGTGGTGAGAGATGCAAATTCATTATCCTCCTTTCCCCACCAACAGAGCATCTGGAAAGCAAGGCATTGTGACTGCATTACATGCACTGGAAAATTAATAGTTTCAGGTCCTACACTTATAATTCGAAACTGTGGGAAGAAATACTCATGTGACACTGGATATTAAATTAATCTGGTGCAACGCAGGTATTCCAGGCCCAGTTGGCTACCTGTGCTCTGCCTCTGACTTCAAAACACATAGAAAATTCAAAACCCCCAGACTGTCAGGCAGTCTGTCAATGCTAAGCCACATGTGCAAGTAATCTTGCATGCAGTAAATGTTCTGATATTGTGTGATGCATTCTAACGTAAGTTAGAATGCTCTGTCTACTAAAAAGAAGTTATAAGTGACAAAATAAACAATAAACAATTAAAGGCAGTTTGTAAAGGATGGTTTTAAAATTAAAAACCATAAAAATAGAATTTAAAAAACGAATTAAATTAAAAACTGAAAAGTATTGAAATTTGCTAATATTCTTTAAATTTGAAATCAGAAAAATAAGTAAATGAAAATAAATACCCAAGCACTGATTATCATTACCTGAAATATTTTTTGTCTTTTTTCTCTCTTCAAGTCTGAGTTACTTGTAGCACCTTACTTTGTTTTTTAATAAAATATTGCTCAAGATTGCAAAGATTTATTCTCATTTTGAAAGTAAGAAATAAAGTGTATGATGGAAAAGAATACTTCTGGAAATGAACTTTTTATTTAAATTACTTGTTATCTTAATAAACAGCTGAGATGTATTTTTAAAGTCTCTATCAGGGGATGTTGAAAACACTATACAATAACAACTTCGGATTTATATCTTCAGAAAAATTGCTTCATTTGGAGAAAAGGTAAAAAATCAGAACAAAAAAGGGTGGGGGACTTACTATAATGTAGTAATTCAAAAAATGCAAACTACTTTCAAGTTTTATGGTTATTTGAATCTTAAAACCCTGTTATATTGACCATGTTTTGGCAATTTTGCCAAAACCAAAACAATAAACAAAAAAAAATTTTCTTTCCTAGCAGAGCTGGGAGGGAATAGGTTTTGCCCTTGCCATGAATCTTTTGTCATTTCAAGTGTTGCACATTGCTTGTGGACACTTAAGATATGATCAGCTCTATGTACACAGAGGCTACGGAGATAAAATTTTCACGTTCCTTTCCAGAATTAATCATGGAAGAGACCTGAATTTCTTGAACTGAAAGAACCTGAATTTCCTCTGTCCCTCACTTTCTGGAAACATTTCTTTTTGAAAAATTACAAAATGCCCAAACTACCAGAGTATTATTCTCTTTCCGTTTTTGTCTGTCTGCTTGCCTACTTCTGTTTTTGAAATGAGACATTTTGGTGTTAGGGTTTTATTGTAAACATTAAAACAGGCACTGTAGTGGGCAGAATAGTAGATGATAGGAAATCCTGCCAACAAAGTGATTAAGAAGAAATGGAGAGGAGACAGATGGAGAAATAGAATGCTGATAGAGGAATAGACATTTTATGCTTCAGAACTACAGCAATATATATTAGAGATGACATCAGTAATGAGCTTCCCCAGTTGAACTGTCTCCCACCCTATGTATTTATAGTCATGGTTTCCATTTTAATGGGTTAATATTTTTCAGCAAGAAAAACCAACTCCCCTGAAAAGTGCTCCAGCTGCGTGTTTTCTTACACCTGTTCACGGAAGGGTTTTTTCTTCCTGGAATTCTTAGATGAATATGTCAGAAAACAGTTCTGTGTTTCCAAACACCATAATACACAATCTAGAGTAACTAGGTAAGAGGCTTGTTCTTTTTTTTAAAACACATATTCAATAAAGAATAGTCAGAAGAATATTCTCTTATATAAATGTATAAATTAGATAGTTACAGCTTTAAATCTACATATAAATACACAGATCTAGGATCTAGAGACGTCACTTCATTTTTTTCTGAACGGCTTTGGACAGTCACGAAAAGCTCTGCACTATAATAAATAAATAATTATTCACATCCTTTGAATATCTATGATTAGTATTCAGGGTTTATTACTACTAAATATATTATCTTGGACAAAATTAGTTCTCAGAGTTCCTTTAAAATGTAGAGAAAAATAAATCCTTACACAAATTGATGGAACACTATCCAGTCCCTTCCTCCCCAAAATTTTCCACATGACCATTTGGCCATTTTTCAAAGTACATTGTTTTTCAACTCCAAACACCTACAATGGGTTGGAGGGTGTGAAGGTGGAAGAAAGTGAAGCAAAAATATGGTCTTTAAGGACCTCCAGCTTGCTAGTGGGAATAACATGCAATTATTTTCTTTTAAGCAGTAGTGATACTTTTGATTGATACATTATAAAGCAGTTTGATGCAACTCCTAAGCACTTTACACAGCATCTTATCGACTTTTTCTTTTCTGATCTCAGAACCATGTATAATATTTTATAAAGATAAAAATATGTATTTGCAATACACAGAGAAAAGTTTTAGATCGGGTAACAGCATATAACACATAATCATATAGAGCATGTCTAAACATGTTAGGTGTGATAGGTCTGTTCAGTTCTTAAAAAGAAAAGGCCTTGCACAAGAGAGAAGAGTCCTTTCAAATTAAATGTTTGCTAAAAAAAGGATTTGGTTTTGTACTTCCATATTATGTCAACATTCCGTTATGGATAGCATTTTGTCTGCAAAATAATCCATACCTTAACTGCCTGTTGGATTTTCCCCTAAAGCAAAGACAAAATCTCTACCAAAAAAGGCAGATGACATTAACGCAGTGTGACCACCCAAAGAACATCAGATTTATGGTGACACACCTGCAGATGGTGCTGTTCCACCACATTTCTAGCACAAAATTGGCTTAAAATTCATTAGTTGGTCTATTCTTTGATCTTTCGTTCTTTATTTATACAGTACCTGCAACTTTTACATAAAATGGTTGGCTGTGTGAGAAGGCCAAACTAGATGGAAATCATACCTAAAGATATAAAATTTTCCCATGCCAAAGATACTTTATTTTGTTTCCATCCTCTTCTTATTATAATGTTAGCAGTTATCCAGTAATGTGATATTTCTTTTTAATAGTATATAGCATTTTAGCATTGTTGTGAGACCAAAAGCTGTACTCAGAGAGGCCATGTTTAAAATTGGATTTCCATCTCAAACATGCTACAGTGTACAAAAAACTGTTAGCGAATATTCTCATACAGAATAATATTACTTAAGGGCTACAGATTATGAATTATTTGCACAAAGACTGTGAGGGCAGTAGAAATAAAACACTGCTGCATAGAGAGAAAAAATTTCAAAGCTGTGTTTACTGCCAGAGCAGAAGACTAAAGGCAATATGTGTCATCAAGTGAATTGTTTCATGCTTCTATAAAACTTAATGTGATTTTCATTGGATCTACTTGTATTGTTTTAGTATTCCATAGACTTCTATTTTTTAATCATGAATGAAAGTATCACTACTACTACGACTACCACTACTACTACTACAGTGACTTGTGGTAGTAGTAGCAGTAGTAGTAGTACCACTATTAATTTGTAAAAATCATGACTTTATACTTCATATCTTAGACATAAAAAAGTCTTTTTACCTGCATTTGAGAGGGGAAAATATTCAATTTCAGAAACATTTCTGTAAAATATTAACACACTTGGCAGTTGAAGCCCTATATAGTTCAACAGATTTTTTTCTCTCTGTCTGCCTCAGAACATGAATATTTGGTAACAGTATTGAATAAAGGTTAATTTTACTTTGACATTTAAAACCTTAAAGTTTTTGACAGTATATAAATCAAGAAAAATTAAACGTTTAAAAGTTAAAAAAAAGAATGAACATTATAAGCAGGTATTAAGTTTGTTACAGGGTAAATTGAAGGAATGTGCATAGTTTAAATGAGAGACTTTTACCCACTGGCACTCGTGGGAGTATTTTCACTGATTTCAATGGTGTCATAATTACATATGCTAATATTCCACCATCAAAGCCCCTCTTGGAAACCAGTAGGAGGTCCAAATATTTCAGAGGTATAATAAACAGATTTATTGAGTTTTCTGTTGGTTTTGCTGGAACACATACTTTGAGGGTCTATGTTTTGCCTTCTAAAAAAACCCCCGAACAACAATTAAAACCCCCCACAAACAAACAAACAAACAGATTTTTTTTCTATTTTTTTCACTATTTTTTACTGGGAGAAAGAATGAGTTAACTTTTTCTACTCACTCTGCGGAGTAAGCAAAGAATTTAATAATTAATGGATTATCAGGAGGTCCTTTAAATGCCCTGTGCATCTTCAGTATCTCTGATGCTTCACTTCATTTGCTGTCGTATGTGGAACTTGCTCTTTGGGAAGACTGAGACAATGATGTGGCATTTGGCTAATTAATGAATTAATTTAACTACTATTTAATTACACAGTTATTTCTGCAAATGGAAATCCTTTTTTGAGTACTAAAGATAAATTTTTAAGGAATATGAAGTAACTCATTTATCATGCTATAGAATAATCTACCAATGTAAAATATTTCATTCTGCTTTCAGAGTTGCAGTCATTTGCAGGTATTATATGACAGCCTTCAAATTCATTATTTTCTACTTATACATATTTTTCAAAGGCAGTAGTTGGTGTACAGTGTGCATAATACACCGGTTGTATTATACAGAGATTAATCTTCAACTCATGATGGAAAATATGCTGGAAAATATTTCCAGGTTTTGATTAATTTTCCCTGCTCTTTATTATAAAATCTTATTTTCCTCCTTCCTTGGAAGGTTCATGATTGCCTTAACTTACTCCTATCCTTTGAATCTCTGGATTTTTTTTTTCTTCACTGTTCTAAATTAATTCAGTAAAAAGCAAAAACATTTAAGCAGACAGACTAGGAATTCCCATTTACTCTTAAAAATTAGATTCATTATTCTGTTATCTATAGTGTCCTAAAACCAAAGAATAGATAGTAAACTCAAATGTATTCTTATGGTATGTTTACGGAAGAGTATGAGAAGAAAAAATTAGATGACATTTGGAGAAAGTTATTCCATATATCACACAACATGTTTCAGTTCAGTTTCGTGAAATGCTAGTGCAGGTTTCTGTTTATGTTGTGCAAATAAGAGCCTGGTCTATGCCAAACAAATGACAAATTGTCTGTTTGGCAATATGTGCAACAAGTTTTTGATAATTTGAAATTATATGTTACTTAAATATATTTAATTTCTAAAATAAATTTCCTTTTATATATGAATTTACTGATTTGATCTAATTCTCTTGCTCCTTATTTCTAGAAATAATTAAAATTGTGTATTTTATGGCAGTGTTTAAACAAATTGCTACATTGCATTTAGAAAAGTTTAAACTAATTATCTAAAATATTATTTTGTTCCTGATGTAAGTTTAGTCTTTCATCTAAAATTTAGAAATCTCTGTTACTGATCTCTGCCATACCAGGTAGCCCAGCACTGGAGATGGTGGTCCAGGTGTGTCTCACCAATGCTGAGCAGGGTTTAACTTACCTTGGCTTCCTACTGTATTTTAGTTCAAATCCAGGGCTACACCATGTCAGTGCACGAACTTCTCATTGTAGAGTAATTAATTAAATGTTATCAGATTTAAAATTAATTTTCAATCTTTCAGTTAAGTACAGCATGTTCTGAATACCAGAATCATGCCTTTTCCCCAATTTTGACTTGAACAGAAGCCATTGTACCTGGAAGCTAATTCAGTCTCCAGGCTTCAAAATTTCAATTTTGAGAGAAATGGCCTTTTCAAGACAGAAATCACAGCCATTTGATGTCCAATCAGCACAAGTTGAGCTAGAGTGTTCATACAGAGATAATTTTCAGTTTAATTCAAAGAGAGAGAAATGTATGTACTTTTTGATGCCACTTATTTACCAGTTCAGATAGCACTTTATTTGACTTGAGTAACACCTTCATTCTCCATCTAGTGTTCATAGACAGAAAAAAAAAAAAATCAGGTTTCTTTTTTCTTTTCTTTTATGGCATCAAGAAATAAAAATGTTATTGGCAGATATTTCTTACAGTCATGTGTTCCTGTTAGGCCAACTACTCATGTTGAGTAATTTTACAACATCACCGCTGAATGGGTCTCTTGGTCATTTCTAATTGCCTTTATAAATAACAAGTTTTCATTACTGCCAGATCACAGTAACAAAGGCATATGCAGCCTCAAAACTGGCAGGAACAACATGTTTACCACTGGGAAACCAGTGGTATGTGGATACCTTATTTAAACAAGTACAAAAGGTTAAGTCATGCATTTCCCAGATTCAAAATGGCAGCTAATGTTCCACAAGGAGCATTTTCACTGTTTTTCACTATAAATTTAAAAAGCAATAAAAGAGTACCCTTCAGTAAAGTGAGTGCCACAGAAAGACAGTAAATAATTACCCTAAGGGTAACTGCTGAGATTATCTGTTTGGGGCCTGTTTGGGCTTGTTTTGGTTTTTTTTTTTGGGGGGGGCGGAATTCGTGTGTATGATGGCAGCTTGTGGGTTTTTTTGGTCCTACAGTTATGTAGGGAAAAAAGTTAAAATCTTGCTTTTATATGACTAAGTAGATTTCCCCCTTCCTCACCTTTCATGATCATTCGCCTCTCTCTGCCTGTCTCTTGCACACAAATGTAATTTATGAGATAATATGCAGCAAGGAAAGCAGGGATAACACATTTTGAAAAATAAAATGAATAAGATTCTTTGAAGAATCTTTTATATGAGTTATGAGGTATAACAAATCTTGTGTATTTTAAAACGTAATGGTCTGATTTCTGTTTGCATCATTGTGGTGACGCCTTTTTTTGGCAAGCGCAGTACAAGAGATTTTACAGCAAGTACAGAATTGGAGTCCATATTAAGCAAGTATACATGTGTACTGTATGCTTATGTCTATTGCTGCTTTGAATTAAGAAATCGATGAAGATAATTCTATTTTTAAATTATTCTTTGGGGTTTTTTCTCTTTTTTTTAACAAGCTCTTTCATTGCAAATCATTTATACATACTTTGAGAGTTACGTTCAATAACTGATCAAAAAAAGTGATATTAAAGAAAAGAATAAATTTCTATCATCTAACCTCTATAATGTTCAGTTAGTGAAAATGTCATGACACATTTGAACTTGTATGATAAACTGCAAAAAATAATGAAATGGAAATAAGTTGAGTCAGTGGTGATAATTATGGCAATTTTATGCATCTCAATTTCTCTTTCAAAAGAACATATAATTGCTCTGGTATTTTGTTTCCAACCCTCTTTTCTCTGAGCCAATATAAACTAATGTCAAACTGTTTCACAAGCTCCTCTTTTTCCTTGCTGTTTGCCAAATCTTTATCTGACTGAAAGATTCAAACTGCTTTGGGTCCTTCTCATAGTCCAGGTATCATTGTGAGGGAATGTGTCTGGATTAAGCGAACAAGGGAGTTTCAATTGGGGAAGAAATGATACCCCATGAGGAATAAATGCCATCTGGTTCCTAAGACTGTCTTGAGATGCAGGCAACCTAACAGGTATAAAATGTAATCCTTGAGATATCTTTTAACATGTTGTAAATGTTCATCTTTTTCCTTTCTAATGTCCACAATGCCAAAACATAAATTTGTGTTTGCAAAATAACTTTCAAGAATTTTCTGCGTTTCATTCAAAGTGCATTAGCTTAGGACTTATGTCTATCTGAGGAAAGTCCAGGGATGGTGGTACCCATCCAGTTACAATAACAATCTCATTTAAACATGACAATTACAATAATAACTAACATCCACTGCTACTTAATTGTAAGCTCCTGACAGTTGGAAATTAGCTAAGTTTCGGAAGTTTTTTTCAACTTTGTTAAAAGGTGTTATACCTTGTTTTTATCAATTTTATTCCTCTGAAGTTAATGCGGTCAAGTACTATCAGCTCAGATGTGAGTTTTCTCATTTTCTTCACTTGATCTTTATATTTTAAATAACATTAAGATCTTTTTAAATAAAGTTGGCACCCACTGCAATAACTTCTAATATCTGCAAAGTGGATTTATTTGTACAAATAATTATATAGGATACAGAACCTATCTGACTTAGTTAATAGGTGCTGGGTTGATACTGTCTGGATGCCAGGTGTCCACCAAAAATGCTTTATCACTCCCCTGCCTCAGATGGACAGGGGAGAGAAAATATGATGAAAGGCTCACGGTTTGAGATTAAGACAGGATTACCATCATGGACAGACGGACATGATTTGGAGAAATTAGTTTAATTTAGTACCAATCCAATCAGAGTAGGATAATGAGAAACAAACCCAAATCTTAAAAACACCTTTCCCCCCCTCACCCTCCTTTCTTCCCAGGCTCAACTTCACTCATGATTTTCTCTACCTCCTCCCCACCAGTGGCACAGGGGGATGGGGAATGGGACTGCAGTCAGCTCATCACATACGTTGTTTCTGCTACTCTTTCCTCCTCGTGGAGAGGACTCCTCACACTCTTCCCCTGCTCCAGCATGGTGTCCCTTCCACGGGACGCAGTTCTCCACAAACTTCTCCAACATTGATTATTTGGTCTTTCCCACAGGCTGCAGCTTTTCACAAACTGATCCAGTATGTGTCCTTTCCATGGGGTGCAGTCCTTCAGGAACAGCCTACTCCAGCACAAGTGCCCCACGGGATCATAAGTCCTGCCAGCAAACCTGCTCCAGTGTGGGCTCCTCTTTCCATGGGTCCACACGTCCTGCCAAGAGCCTGCTGTGTGGGGTCACAGCCTCCTTTGGATGCATCCACCTGCTCTGGTGTTGGGTCCTTCACAGGCTCCAGGTGGATCTCTGCTCCAGTGTGGACCTCCATGGGCTGCCTCACCATGGGCTGCACCACGGGCTGCAAGGGCATGTCTCTTCCAGTGCCTTGGAGCACCTCCTCCCCCTCCTTCTGCACTGATGTGGGTGCCTGCAGGGCCGTTTCTCTGACATACTCTCACTTCTCTCCCTGGATGAAGTCACTATCCCCTCCCTGCCTTAACTATGTTATCCCAGAGAAGCTACCACCATCACTGATTGTCTCAGTCTTGGCCAGCAGCCGATCTGTCTGGGAAGTGACTGACATTGGCTCCATCAGACACGTAGGAAGCTTCTAGTAGCTTCCTACAGAAGCTACACCCCTATAGCAGACCCACCACCAGAACCTTGTCATGAAAACCCAATACAGGAATCTAAATACCATAATTATACCACCAGAATCTGAATGGTACTGAGCATACTGGGGAATTCCAGTATCAGTTCTATAGTCACACTCTTCCAATTATATCAACACCTTGCTACTGCTTCCATCTAGTCTCATTTTCTCACCTTTCTTGCAAAGGTTTATGCAAAGCTTTACACACAAATAGTGGTTCTGAAATTTAATGGATTTAATGGGTTTAATAAACATTGGATTCCATTATGTGACTTCTCAGGAACAACAAATAGATATTAAAGTAGCTGTGGAAAAATACCAATGCTCGGGGTAGAGAAGGGATGTCTGATTGTATTTGTGCAATACCTCACACAGTGGAATATTAATCTTGAAAATATTGAAATTAATCTATAGTACAAATTACTAGGCTTTTCTTTTGTATTCTATTTATTAATATAAATTAAAAAGGTATTACAAACAGAAGTAGCATAGGTTTACTAATAATATCTAAGCTGCATTATTATAAAACATATAATGAACACCTATTTTCTTGTCAGACTACAAAAAATATTAACCAAATGAATGTTTATTATCGATGTTTTATTCATGTATTAATTATTTATAAGCTATGTGAAGTTCCATTTTACATATAAAATGTGACTGTCAATAAATTCACATAGCAACTGGAAGAAATTTAAATGTCTCTCCTAGAGAACATAGTCATAAAATGGAAAATGTGGGCCTTTTTTACATGTATCTTCAGAAACTGAGCAATTTTTCATTGCTGACATGTCTGCTACAATTTATTTTGTTTTTTCTTCTTCTCAAAATCATAATAATTCTCAGGAGAAAGATCTTTTCTTAATAAGTACTGCTTGACATTTACCATTACATACATGATAGATATTTGAAAATTATCATCTGTCAATGTTATGGCATCAAATTTAAACTTATTAGCTATGCAAATAACTTGGCCTACAGATTTCATCAGCACCTCTTCAAATATTCAGACAAACAACATAAAAAAACCCAAACAAGACCAAACCAGTTCTRCCCCTTGCTAGCATTAAAGAATTACCAGTTAGAAATTTATATACCTATTCATATAGTACTAAAGATAAGCAGAAAATGATGTTTAAAGTTTTTGATTATATTAATTCTTATTTTTTTTCTAGTGAATTTAAACTGAAAGTTAAATCTAAAACATTACAAATTAAAAAATGGATGTTAGCTGTTAGAGAGGCAATCAAAATCTCATGATGCTGTTTAAAGGTAAGCTGAATTAATCCTTATCAAAGTGTTTTAATGTTTAATATTTTAGCTAACACTCAGAAGAGATACTTCAAAGAGAGTATTAGATGTGAAGATTGGGGGTTTTTTTGCATTAAACATTTTTTCTTGAATTTGAATCTGGAAAAGATCAGACAAGGCTTTCTTAAAATATTTTTCATTTTGTAAACAAATTTAAAAAATCAGATGTGTTTTATTTCTCTTCTACTGTATTATGTTTGACGTTTCTAAAAATTCACAAAGATCTATTTTGCAAACTTCTTCTGGAATGGGAAGACCAAGGAGAAATATTACAGCAATTAAATCTTAGAGGTTTATTCAGTTTTGTTTTGAAACACATTTACAGCTAATTTTCAAAAAAATGTTATATGAGGTTGAGTTGATGGTTTGTCTTTGGAGTGATGAAAATTAAACACATACAGGGCTGCATTGCTTAGATCATAGTCAAGACTTAAGGATTTCTCTCGAAGTATTTATTTCTTTTTGGCACTTTTGAGATTGCATCTGGAAAATGGACACAGTTTTAGGCTCTGCAGTACAAGAGGGGAACTTATATATTGGAGCAAGTCCAGCAAAGGGTCACTGAAATTTCTAGGTGGTTGGAGCACATATAAAATGAAGCTTGGAAAGTTTGTTCAGTCTGGAGAAGGCAAAGCTATTTGCTTTTCATTTCTGTCTTCAATTACCTAATGGAAAATTATAAAGGAGATGAAAACAGTCTTCCTGGAGATGAATAGTGAAAAGGTAAAAGGCAACAGACACCAGCTTCTGGAAGAAAATTTGAATTAGACATTAGAAAGACAAAATTTTCAGTGAAGTAATCAAACACTGTAAAGAAATTCCCAAAAGGGTTTAAGAAACCTCCAGTCATGGAGAAAGCCAAAATTTGACTGAATTACGCCCTGAAAACACTGACTTTGAAGTTGTACTTTATTTTCAGGCTAGTCTTGCTCTGAGTGGGAAGTTAGATCAGGTCATCTACAGATGTGTTTTCCAACCTAACTTGTTCTATGATTCTCTGACTGATTTCCTTTTCTTTCAGAATAGATTGCTGATCTTAATAGTCTTCTACACTCAGTCTAGTACCATGCCATTGCCACCTATTTTATGCTTTAATCTGCCCGGTGGTAAGGATGTGTTAGTGCTGACAATGAATCTTATTTCTCTGCCTTTTGTCCCATCCTACATAGTAGTAGTTATCTTTGTTTCTGTTTCTTCCCTCAAGAAAAACGGTGCAAAGAAAGACAATTGTTTTGGAAGAGGGGGTCAGAGTTAGAAGATGGGATTAAGAAGTCTGCATTAAGTTCAGAAAACTCATAACTTCAGAGAGGAAAAGATGTCAGAGTTCCTTGAGGTAAAGCCTTTCACATGGACTCTTCTTGCTTTTGCTTCCAGCAAGGTTGAACTGTCTACGAAAAAGGATTCATGAGAAGAGCAGTTCTCTTTTCTTATCCAGAGTCCTTGAAACTTTACTGTGTGAAAGAAAGCAACACTCAGCAATTCCATGATGTTTTTTCACTCTTGGTTTCATGAAATATTCAGATCTTACTTCACCTTATTAGTGTACCTCCCCTATTTCTATATTCTTTGGGAGCTTATCTCGCTTCCGAACAAAGCTTTAACAGCAAAAGGCTGATTTTACTGTTTCTGATAAGACACTACCAAGAATAACCAAACTACAGTGAACTCCCTGTTTATTGCATTTCCCTTTCCTCCTGTTTTTATCATGGTGTGGGAGTGATACAAGTTTACCAGTGAACAGATTCACATGGCAAAGTCTCTGCATTTCATTCTAACACTGGATGACTTCATGACATGAGGAAGCATTTCCCTAAGAGTTTATCTCATAGCATGTCTGATTCATATAAATTGGAATAGTGATTTGATTTTTTTGATTGTTTAATAAAACCTAGATACCTCATAAAACGTTTGTCAGATATCCTTTGTTCTTGCAGGAATATATGTGGGAGTGAAAAGTGGGAATACACTTGGAAAACAGATAGCAAGGAAAATGAAAAAAATTTAAAAATCAAGAAAACGGAGTGTCAAGCATCATCTGTATCATTTATACCTTTTCTCAGATTTGGGATTATAGCAAGGGCTGAAGAAGAAGGAGCTTACAGAAGAATAAATATATTAGACAAATTAAATATATTTTAAATTTTAATTTTCATTAAAAACAGATATAGGAGGTTCCACACATGATCACCATTGAATATCTATCTTTTTAAAAGTAGATTTACTTGCAGTAGATACTCAAGTCTTCCAACATAAAACTGTTTGGAGCTCAGGGGATGCTAGCCACTTGAGTCCAAGTGGATTCAACATCTAGGTAATATTGGTTTCATGGGAACTAGCAGCCTTTAAGGGTTTATTTAATTCTAGCTCCATTATTTACACCCCTTAGATCAAAACTTTGATCTGAACCTCTTTACAGGTTAAAATATGTCACCCATTCATCTTTACATATCAAAAAACTCAGATCCTCCATCTCACCAGTCACTTAGTTGTGACAACCATACAATTCATTTATAAATGAGAAAGATACACTCAGCTGAGTAAACACTTGAAGAGTATAGAATTCTACAAAAGAAAGTTTTAGTGTCCTCTTAAATGATTTAATTTCCTGTAAAATCCAAATTTACCAGAATTTCCTTTGAGTCAGATTTTTTCCATTAATTTAATGCTAACAGCAGAATCTTTTCCCTCAGTAGGATCTAAAATGTTTCTATAAAGAACCTTCTCAGCTATGGTCAGTCTGGTATGCACCCAAACTATCATGTTCTGGTCACTCTCTTTCAAACAAGCCACACTCAAACAAAAGAAAATGAGTGTTCTAGAGAAGTGGGACAAGTCAAATTACCCCAGCTTGACATCTTGATGACTTCTAAATTAAAGCCGTTACATGACCTATAAAGCACATTTCCTAACAGAAAAAGTTCCTCCCAGTCATCACAACTATCCTTAGGCAAGTTTGGGCATGTTTAGCAAAAACCACAGAACTTACAACTTTATGCATTTGTTTCTAACACACCTGTTAGGTGTGTTTGTTGTCAATATCACTCAGCTGTCCAGCTAAGCATTAAGCTCCCAGAATAGGGATTGTTTCTCCATTGTATTTAATGAATGTGCTGAACACAGTGGTTCTTTGCTTTAAATACAGAGGAATGTCTCTGCAAGCTAGAATGAGTACTCAGAGTCAAGTGTCTGAGATCCACATACTTCCATTGCTAAACAGTAGTGGATAATAAATTTATCCCCTGCCTGTGTAAGAAAGTAGAGTATTAAAAATACAAATGTGATGTCATAAAAGAGCCATATGCTTATCATGAGCTGTAGGAGAATCAGAAAATAAAAGGGAATACAGTCTTGCAGAAAAAATGGTGAAGGAAGCAAGACATTCTTAATTTAGGTTTCAAAACTAACTTCCTGGAAGCAGAAGATTCAATGGTGATATCAATGTCTTTCTTCAGGTGAAAAAGTAGGCACAGAGATTTTAAATTTTCACTTCTCTGTGGCACTTCTGCACTTTCACACAGTGGCTGAGGTCAGAGGGGACCTCCAGAGCTCATCTAGTCCAACCTCTCTGCTTGAAGTGGTGTCCACTACAGCAGGTTCCTCAGGGCAATGCCCAATCAGGTTTTGAGTATCTTCAAGGTGAGAGACTCCACAATCTCTCTGAGCAACCAGTGTTTGAACATCCTCACACTATTTTCCCTCCTTTCTCTTCTTATGCCTAAATCCCATATTTCAGTTTGTGACTCTTGCTTCTGCAGTAGCTCAATAAACATGATTTTGGCCTTGCTAGGTTGTCTGATTAAAATAGAATTGCAGTATATACAACGAGCACCAAGAATCAGTAGTACAACAGGTGACCAAAACCTGGTTATCTTATCACTGAAAATGAAGCACTCCTGAAATGACTACTTTTACTGTTTCACACCAAGGTGCGGCAACTAAAGGAACTCTCTTCAGAATGTGTTACTAGATAAAAGAAGTTATTTCCAAAAGGAAGTTAGGCATTAACATTAGATGGAAATCTAAGACGTTTTACTATGGATAAAGTGTTCTTCATATCTGTGTGAGTACTTTGTGTGATTATGTGGGTGCTTGAAAAGACAATACTCTGTATCAATCTGTGTGGCTTATCTCAATGTTTTATGTATTAAGCGTGTGGGTATGCAAACATGTGTTGCGAGCCAGTGCACAGCCCCACACTGACCTGCTGCAGCCACATCTGGCAGGCAGGGGAAACAGCAAATCATCAGTGTCAGGAAACCCACCAAACTAGGCTGTCTCTAACAACAGAAGAAAGGCTCTGCCCTGTGCTGAGGGGCTTACCTTGACTGGAGCTGGGCTGAGCTGAGCTGGTTTCAGCTCCTCCCTTAGGACCTGTTTCCTCCCTTGCCTGAGCATGAGCTCTACCAGTGCCTCTGTGGGAAGGGTCAGAAACTCTTTCTCCATAGTTTCTGTCTAAAAGAGCCTGTGGTTGGCTGAGCCTGTGAAGGCTGTGGGACCACCCTTAGACTTGCTCAGGGGTGAGCAGCCAGAGGGGATCAATTAGTAGTAAGAAACTTTAAAAACAACCCCAAATATTTTAAGATTAAGAGGAAGTAGCTCCCACTCTGAACATTAAACTCCTTACACTGAAGTCCTCAGGATGCTGATGGCTCATGGTAACTTCTTGTCCTTCAGGAAGGCAGAGGCTATAAATCTTGGGATTTGGAGGGACATTAGAAGGGTAGAAGCAACACTTATTACAATGCACAGGTGTTGCTATGGTGCAGCCCAAGTTCTGTGAAAGTGACTCTGAATGGATTGATTTCCCCTCGCAAGATTCTGTCCCTGAAGGCGGATCAAAGGAAGAATCTGCAGCATAGCAACATACACCTCTTGCATGTCACTCACTCCACGTCTTCTCCTCTGGCCCTGTGACAGTCTAGCGTGGTTTGAAATTCCCTCCAGCTATATCGTTATTAGTTAGTTTAACTTTGTTCCTCCCCTGAGATGTCTCTATTGGTTTTCTATAGTGTATCATCACTTTCTAATTGGTTAGCTCTGTTACACCTACTCCTTAAAACGGCAGAGGGAGAGCGAGAAGTTGTCTCTCTGCTTGGCTTCCCTTCAAGCTACTCTCGCCCTGCCCCCACAGGGCAGAGAAATAAAACTTGGACTGCAGCTACAGAGATTCCGTCTCTTTCCTCTTTGCTCTCGCTACTGCCTTGTAACCAGCTGAGAACTGCTTGCTGCGAACGGCTATCAGGCCAGAGGATCTGGGGCATGCAAACCTCAGTTACCTTAAATCGAGCGGTCGCTGTTTCGTGCGGGCTTTGAACCCCGCGGCCGCAGGCCAAGCCGGAGCCAGGCACGGCAGAGCGGCACACAGGTACCAGGAAGTTTATGTATAACAGTTATGTCTGTATTTTAGTGAGAATTTTCTATGTTAACTTTGACTGTCAGCCTGTTAAAACATTAGATTAACAATAATTTTTTGGTTACATATAAATAGTCTGTTCCCTTTTCTGCTGGGCTAGTATATTAAATATATGTATACCAGAAAGACTTCCATTCAGCACAGTACTTGGTCCACTGATATGTATATAAAACATTTGACTAACCTGACCTTAAAACTCGTGCTTTTCCTTTGGGAACTTATACTGCATTTTTAAGATGTATTATACAAGTGAAAATCACCCAGCCAAGGAACAAACAAGAGAAAGGAAAAAAGCAAACAGTGATAATCAATGGACATGTTCTGGATGTGGTTTTTCAACACTTTGCTCTGCTGTTTCTGACTGGAATATACTAAAAATGACTCTTTGTAGTGACTAAGAAGATCAAGTGTAGCTTGCCAACAGGTTAAAGTATAGCTGCCACCGGAGGCCATTGGTAAACAGATCTCACATCTTCTCTCTTACAATTTTACCTTGCTTCTAGTACTAAGATTAGGAAGTACTACAACCAATAACCTGTGACAAATGAGACTGCATACTTTATGAGGAAATAAGAAGCCAAAGAGTAATGTAATGTTTATTTTCCCACAGATTGAGGTAAAATGAATAAATAAAATATCTGTTTGTAAGGTAAAAAACATTCACCTAGAAAGTTGCACCTGTACTATCAGAAGTTTCCATTTGTATCATCACTGTGTGTTTTTTCACCTTCTCATCCTTTCCATTTTCTACTCTCTGATGATCATTTTATGCTTCAATACTTTCTTTCTTGTCCTTTAGTGTTCCCATTTTTTCAGCTGGTCTCCTTGTGTCTGTTTAGTTTGAGTTCTCTGCTTTGTTGTCTTGGAAATCATTGACCAAAGTTTCTACTGTTACCATAAAAAAAACCTGTGTGTGCTTATATAGAAAGCAGGTTATAAGTATTTCATACTTCTTTTGACTCATAGCTCTGCTGTGTTTATATGGGCTTTTGTTATGCCAGCTGTGGAAGCATGAAAGAAATGTTTGTGCAGGACAATGCATAGATCCAGCAGCCTGGAACCCCGGTGAGGGAAGGCAGGATGCCATCTCTGTCTTTCCCTCGTGTGCATCTCTTCAGAAGACTTCTTACATTGCAAATGCTCAAGAGCTAGTTGGAAGATCAGATTTCAGCTGTTGAACTCCTGGGAGCACTACAAATCTGAAGGAGAACTTCGAGGGTCCTAACACTCTGTGTGCTGGCCAAGATATTGAGAATTCAACATGTTTTCCCTTTTGTACAGTCGGGGCAGTTGCTGATGCTTGCCATGTCTGAAGAACTCTTCTGGTGACATTACACCCCACATAGGCAGGTGTAAACCCTGAAGGGCTTGGTGATTGCCAATTCATGTACTCAGCACAAACACCTCGGTATCCCATGTTATTCCATGATTTACTACTTTGTGTGGAAATAATATATTTGTATGGAGAGTCCACCTTTTCTTATGTAAGTGGAACGGTTGTTTATTCAATTGAATAAGCAGCATTTGTATGCAGCCTTAATCATGAACATTTTGGAGATTGGCATCCAGCACTAAGTACAATCCTGTCAAATAGCTGGCAGTGGATTAACTTTGACACCTAGAAACACGCCAAATTCTGACAGAATAAGAACTTGCTGTGTACCCAATGTCAATCATTCACTGAGTGCCACTCAAAATGCTTATCCTGTTAGCGATGACATCAATCTGCATTGGCATTCAAAATGCTGCTGCCCTTTGAATACAGAATTGAAAGCAACAGACAAAACTCCAAAGTGCATGCATTTTAGCAGCTTATCCTTCTTTGAGGACGGGGGCTACCTCCCAGGTGGAGATGTTGCTTTACTAATGGGTCAGTTAGTTAAGACAGCTGCTTGCAAAAAAAAATAAGGTATCTTTTCTATACCTATTGCTCTACAGTCAGGCTTACTTGCAAGTAGTCAAAGTGATTTCCACCATGAACTAAAACTTCACAGAGCCATTTAGGTCTAAATCAAGTTACATCCCAACCTGTAGAAGTCTACCCGTATTAATAGCAACGATTAATGTACAGCAAGGGTCACACATACTTTTATGTGTCAGCAGGGTTATTAAAGCACTCACTTCCTAAGTGAGAGAAGAGAGACCTAAGTTCAACCTGAGGAGTTTAAGAACTATAACCACCAGACGTTTAGGCTTACATTTATTTGATCTTATCTTCATCAATCTTGCATTTCTGCCTGCACAGTGAGCTAACACAAGTGCAGCATTCCATTTTCTCTTTTCCTTTTTCAGTCTGTCGTGTTCTATAATCCACCAGAGTGAGCATGACCTTGTGAAGTAGGAGATGAAGCTGAAAAGGAAATTGAACACATCTCCTATTTCCTGGGCAAGTGTTCTAACTATTCAAAAGAGGAGTAGTTCTGCAGCAGTAGTGATGGATTAAAAAGTGAACTATGTTTAGTTAAGTCCTTTCCTCTGGAAAAGGAGTCCAGATCATACKTGGCTAGAGATCACTAATAAGAAAGTCTGAGGCAAGTTCATAAGCTTAAAAAAAGGTTAATCAAATTATTAGGATAGCTGTCTTTCCCTTCATCTTGCAAAGTTACTCACAACTGAAAAAATAAAAAAGACTCCTAAGCCTTAAGCATAGCTAGAAATATACCTTTCCACCAAATATGTCCTATTAGCCATGGATAATACCTTGTTCAGCATGTAGAAGTCATGAGTAACTCTTTGGAGACATGTCTTTCTCAACAGAAGAAGGTGGTGTTTGATCCCCTGAAAAACACATCTCAGACCCTGCAACTGTTTTTTTGTCTTTGAGATACAGAAATTGGGCATTTGTTTTAGAGGGATTATTTTTAGAATCAGATTATCAAATACTTTTATGAAACAAACAATCACAAATTACATACTTGTACTACTGTTTAGCTCCAGTCATCAGGTAGGTTTCAAGGAGTGTATTTAGGCAAAGCACACACCAGAACTTGTGTTCAACTAGAAAGCTCAAACAGGAACACCACTTTTTATTTCTCTATCATGCCAGGAGGTCGTAATTCTGAGGTATTTGTAGGTTCATTTAAGACATCTCAAAAAAAAAAAAACCAAAAAACTAATAACTTAATCCAAACTAGCAAAGTGATATGAGCATTCACTGTCACAGGGCAGATGTTCTCAAGAGAAAAATAAATCTGAGACCACTGAATACTGTCTCTTCTCATTATCAGCTACAACTGCACAAAATTCCCTTCATAAATTTAGTAGCCTTCATTCCAACACTTTACTCTACTTGACCCTTTAGAAGGTTATTCCAGAAAAAAAGTTCATCTGAGGAATATGTAACAAGCCTGAAGCCAGTTCTTCACAAGTGCAGGACCAAAGTGTCATGTCTGTATTACATCGTACTGTGCAAAAATTGCAGCTTGCTTAGAGTTATCTGAGATATTGGAACAAAGTCAACATGCTGTAAGTTTAAGCACGAATCAACTTCATCATTCCATAAACTGAGCCTATTTTTTTTTATTTTTTATTTGTCCTTGATAATATACATATACTGTTGTTTACAAATCTTGTATTAAACATCCAAATCTCATAAGGAGCTTGAGCTTCTGATCTGAGTCTGATAATTCCACTGAAGAAAAAGCCCAGAAAATGTTAGATACTGAACTGCAAAAGTACTTTTAAAGAGCTGAGCATAGTGTGTGTAATACAGCATCAATGGCTCAAAAAGGCGTTTTTCTGCTGCTGTCATGTGGAGGTCACTGTTTGCACTCTAGTAAATAGCTGCGATAAAACCTGAAGTATTACTGACTTGCTTAAAATTCAGCCAACGTGGAACAAGTGCAACTGTCAGCAATAGGAGGCCTTGAATAGCTGTAAAGGTTAAATATCAATTTGTTTTAAAAGAGAAGTCAAACTTGCTCCTCTACCATAAACTGCAAATCTGATGGCATTCAACTCATTAACACTCCTGTCAGACATTTGGATTTTAAATGTTTGACAATCCCAAAAAGCACAGCACGCTTTTATTAAATAAAGATTACTTTGTAAAGGGTTGTCAAATGTTAAATGTTCTTTTAATCTGAAAGGAATATCCAGAATTTCTAGATGGTGTTAAATTTTCTAAGCTTATGTCTAATTTTTATTTTGTTTTCAATGAAAGATTAAGTGATGAGTATAAACTGGACTTGAAAGTAGAAAATGCATTTTAAAAAATATTTGTGGAAGTATAGAATATTTGAATGTTAAAGTTTACAGTTTAAAATCGGATTACACTACATCACAATAATTAAAGTCACATCATCAGTGACAGTAACAACAGTAGCAGATACACCAAGACTTTCTCTATCACTACAATACTGGAAAGTGTTGAGATCTGAAATCAAGCAGAAGTTTATTTTTCAAAATTCAAATTGGCTTTTTTTTTGTTTTTGCATTTATATATGAGCACGATTCAGTTTCACACATTGATTATATGAAATATTTCTGATATTCATTGGGTAGAAAACAGCATTTCCTCAGTTGTTCAACATTAGTGGGTTTTTGTTATTGCTAACATTTTTGGTATTGTGAAAGCATCTTACCAAATATTGTTGGTATATGCATTCATTGATTTCTCTGCCTTTGAAATCTGGACAGAAGCTGAATGCTTGCTTTGGTGGATACTTCCAATTTGTAAGGTATTTAAATTGTCTTTTCTTGTGGTAGAAACTGAGTAATCAAGGTTTCTTTTCCAGTTCCTGTAAAAATTGGATAGGTGTATTTATTTCTTATATGATTCCTGACTTGCTTGGATTATCTTGATCCTTTTTCATTATAAATTAATCTACCCCCTTTACTTAGCAGTATTAACCTATAGCACAGGCTGCTAGCAGCAGAAGTCTTTGTTGCACAGCTTCTTTGAACTCCTTAGATATATCAGCATGTAAGTCTATATCTAAGACTAAAACTATGTTATGTAATGCATGTAAATCCCTTGGTTTGTAAGCATACAGATTAGAGTTTTCTCAGGAACTATACCATTACTAATGAATGGATGAGGAATTAATATTTGAGCTCTTCCTGTCTGGACTTTTAGGAGAACTTATGCACTAAAATCCTCTGCTGTGGGGTATGTTTCCCATCTGTGCATCCACCGGTGCATGTGCTCCCACATCGCTACGCTTGTTTGTCCACCCAGCTCCTGTCAGTTCCTGCCCTTTCGGGCCATGTCCTGATTTATCCTCGTGTGTTCTCGCACCAGCAGTTCGCTCTGCGCTCCTCTAGGTGGCAACAGAGGAGGGAGAAACACAAAGTCCTACCCTGGGAGGATCAAGAGCAAGAAAAAAAGGAAAGATAAAGAAAAATGGGAGGGGGAAAGGAAAAGCTTCAAAGAGTTCTGCCCTTGTTCTCCTGTCTTCGAGAAATAGCAATATTCTCGACCAGATGATATTAGCCAGTTCTTTATATTAGCTTTAGTTATCTGATCTTCCTTACAAGAAGGGATGGTGGAACAGGTTTTCAGTCAGACCAGTGTTTTTCTCAGCAGTGGGATGAAGCTCCTTTTCTCATTTATACCGTCTCCAGACCTGACTAACCTTGCCATGCTGGAGAAGCAGCAGTGAGAGCTGAGATGTCAGGAAACACTGTGGAAAARACGTGAAATATCTACATAAGTTTAATAAATACTTACTTTCTGACACATTTTAAAGATAATCTTGATATAAAAGTCTCTTTTTAAAAGAAACACTGTTGCACATGAACTCTGGAATCTTGTAAGAAAGTACCATTATTTAGTGTTAAATTTCACTTAATCTTTTTTTTTTACCCTTTTCTTACTGATCCAAAGAAAAGTACAAGTTATTCAAGGACTCAATATGTATTAGAGCTATTTCTGTAGATTTTGCTGTGTAATAGAGACAGAAAATTTTACACATAAGCAGTAGCAATTATCAATAATTACAGTTACAGTCACAGTGCTATTAAGGCTCTATCAGTGCTCCCATAATACCATAAAATGTTGTTTTCTTTTAAAATCAGTTGTCTTTCTGATAAGAACTAAAGCCAAAATAATTCTGCAAAGACCTAGAATTAGATAATTCTAAGTTCTAACCTTTAAGAAGGTAAAACTTCAGAGAATACTATGAATTTATGTAAATAACTGAAAACATACTTGCAGTATCTTTTTTTTTAAATTAATGTCCCTTAGTATTTTTCTGATATTGTTGTGAAGAATTGTGCACTATTACATCAAAACCAGAAATAAGGCAGGAAGGATGAGTCTGGAGCTCACATAGCATTCCTACAGCACCCAGACACAAACATGACAAGGAAACATCACAACAGCTAGTCCTATAAACAGCTGTGTTGCCAAGAATTATTAAAAAGGAGTCTAAGGACTGTGTGTATGTTTAAAGTTCATTAGTAAATGGAGGCAGAGAAGACTACAATCAGTCACCGTAGGATGACACAACCTGCAGAAAGCAAGTTGCAACAGTACATTAAGGATAAAGCTAAATCATGTTTTTCTATAGATTTGAGAAGGAGTTCATTCACAAGTGTGATATATGTCTTTTTGGCTATACTTAAAGTGTATCCAGAAGGATATCTAAACTAGACAGGGCAGTTAATGTAGCAATCTTGCTGTAAACCAGCTGCAGCAGATGGGCTCCCTTGGACTGTATCCTCACCAACGTCTCCCAGATTTGTAGGGTCAGAGAACGGTCACCCAACAAAGACTGTTTGCCTAGGGGTCATGTTTAAAGAAAACAGTCTCAGATAGATAGTTCCTGCAGACCCTCACTCCTGTAGGTGTGTTGGTGATATATATACTGTATATACATGTAAATTTTTTTGATTATGTGATGATCATAAGTTGGGTTTGAATATATACAACTCATACTTGAGAATTATGTGATTTTGGACTAAACAATAAACTGAACATAAACAATGGTGATATAGGAAAGTACTTTGTAGATTTCTTCTTTATCAAGATTCCTTTCCTTTTTGGACCACATTCTTCACTTCTACAGAATTTAGCTGTTAGGGTTCTCCGTTTCCTTTCTGACAAGTATAGTGTGCACTTCTTTGAAAAGGCTCAGTTTACTTCTCTGAGATTCCAGTGATTAGAGAGATTTTCAAATAATATCTACTCTGCATAGCCTTCCCAGTTAGTTCCAGCACAGGTGCAAGAGATGTGAGCCTAGAATCAACCTGTGAAGGTACAACATCTCACCTCCCAATTTCATTATGACAAAGCACTGTATATAAAAGATTTGTTTATCCTTCAGGGTAGGATCTGACTATACCAGAGCAGCTGGACAACATGAAAGATTGGAATAGAAAGTCAGTTACTGTCTGTCTTTCTAACACTAAATTCTATTGTTTTCAAGCTTTATTCGCTTAACTGTACATCTTTATATGCCCAAGCACCACAAGAAGTGTTATAATATTCCTTTATGAGTGTGAGGTAATTCTTGCCTTTGATGATCCCAAAAGGTAAGTCAATAAGAACAACATATCCCACTGGCTAAAGCAGAACCTTGTTAATTTAGTAAAGAAATGAACTCAAGTTTCTCCAGAAGGACATTGTGATTACACAGAAACGTCAAAGCAAAAAATCATGTCTTTCTGAGATAATGTTTTAGCCTAGTAAAGAAAAGAAGTTATACACAATCCTTACAAACATATGTATCTTGGGAACAGGTACTTTCCAAACCTCTAAGCTTAAGCATTATGTCCTTGGGCAGTCATTCTGCACCTTACGAAATCTCTACAGAGTACATACGTATACTTATATATGACAGGCATCCTAATAGACTTGTATGTGCACATTTATACCTTTAAATGTAAGCTAAACAGGATGTAGTGCTGGCATGGATCATTCACACTGTTCAGTTCTTAGCTTGCTCTCTGTTATTAGTTTGACCTTCACCAACCAGTTATGTCCTAAAAATCCCACAGGAAAAGTTTGGAACTTAGTGCAGATTACAGATCATCCCTACTAGGTAAATTGAATGTGTTATACAGGCATTTCTCAGTGAGGTAAGAGAATTTGTCTGCAGGACCATGAGTCATACTGTGCCAGATAGTTTTAGGAATGGAGAATTGTATTAACTCTGTGCACCATTATAAATGAAACTTTTGTCTATCTATTTAAATTGAGATATGTACTGATATTGTACTTTTAATTTAGACAAGCAGTCCTTCACAAGTGTTATAGCATTGATTACATAAGCACATTCAGTTTCTCCTTCAGTTGAGCTTTAAAGTCATTCTTTAAAGCAGAGTAATTATGTGGCCTCTTTTGAGAGCTAGCAAATAACTATTAATTCAGCAGTATGTGTATATTGATCTTCTGATCTTAACCTATTCTGTTTATTGTCCTTTAACGGAATTCTTCCACGAACATTAGTGCTCATGAGAAAGTAGAAGAGAGATTTAGGTTACCTAAGGAATTCACATGCCTATATTTAAGGATTAGGAGTCCACATAAAGATATGACATCATTCCCATTAAAATTCCACTACAATGTGTCTGTGGATTTCATAATAAAGTACAGCATAATATAGATGTGCTCACCTAAACAGTTTTTCCTCTTTAAGTAAGAATAACTACAGATACACTGTACTTTCCATATAAATAATCAATTCAACGTAAAGTTAAAAAACTATTCTTGAAATATTTAGATTTATGAACATATTTAGGTGGACATTACCATGCATCAGAGTGGAAGCTGTTATTGTGTATTTTCCACAGCATATACTAAAACAATCTCTGTAATTTAGAAAAGTAGATATAAATTATTCTGTGCTTCAGGAAGTATTTTGTGACGGGTGATTGGCAGGTCTAGTTATGCCCAAAGTCTTCAAGCAAGCTGAAGTATTCATTGTAACAGATCTGCGGACCGTATCACTTGAAGGACAGGCAGAGAGATATTTTTCTTTCCACAACATTTTACTATTTCATGGCACACCCTTGGAGGCAGAATGCAGAACTTTTTTGGAAGTGCAAAAAAGACGTGTATGCAAAGCTTCCTTATGACAAACAAACATACAACAAATAACTACCATCTTGCTCATTATGTTCTCCGAGAGTTATTTCTCTTTCAGGCTGGTACCACCATCATTTCTAACATCAGAAATATATTTGGAGCATGGCTGTGTGTTCCAAACAAGTTGGTGAATACCTATCAGCTGTTAACAATAATATAAACTGTTTTGTTTTTAACTCTTTATATCTTCCCTTAGAAACACATTCAGGCAATGGAAAGTTAAACTTCACCAGGGTCCAGAAAGCTGGGAGGCAAAAGTGCTGGATTGCAAAAGTTAAAGACGGTTAAGAACATAAAGGTTGAGGCAAAAAACAATACTGAAAATGGAACAGAAACTCCATTTCATTTCTTCTGCTATATTCTCTGCCAAATACTTAATACAACCAGCACTGGCTTTAGTGACAGGTAGCTCCAGAAAGTACCTTCAAAATTATAGTGATTCATCTCATAAGGTCTATGTCCAAAATAGAGGCCCATTGAATAACCCTATAAAACTAATATTTTCATTGATAATTCTAAATAAATAAACAAATGAATAAATCAGATAGTATTCTAAACCTGGGATTTCTATGCTGTTTGCTGGTTCAGTGAGATGAGTTAAACCTTGATCATTTTTGTGCTGGGGCTTCTAGTAAGATTGCATATCAGTGTTATGTCTGTATGTACTCATGCAGCTAGAGCAGATTTCTAATGCTCTGCAATGTTTACAGTTCATTGCAGTCTCTGTTGAAAATTAAAACTATAAAGTTTTATTTTTTTTGTTTTTCCCATCACTTGATATTCTCATTCTGTTAATATCCTTCCTTATGTAACAGTGTACAGGTTTCTCATTAAGGAAACATTTCTTTTACTTTTCACAATGCTAACTAAAATGCTTGATTATTAGTATATCAAACCAAAAAATAACTCATAAGACTTTAATGTAGTACTATGAAGGGAATATTGCTTCTACTCTTTGCAACTCACTTGCAATTTTAGAACTATTGGAGAAGATAGCAAAACATTGTCTTTGTTTCTATTATCTTCATGACTCTTCGACTCCTATTCATGCTTCCTTTAAAGCTTTTCCTGTTTTTAAACCTCAGATCAAAATCACCAGTTTGTTTCTTTGTTGCTGTGTGAATTTAGAAAAAATAAAAAATAGCTTTGGCATATATACATTTATTTGTTAAAGAAAATGTGGTACAGACTTTCCAGAACAGGAACAAAACCAGCAAAGAACTGGTGTGGATTTTAATTTCTGCAACATGATAATAAGATAAAATAATGTCAACAGTACATATTTAAAATAATATACATAATATATGTCCCAGAATATATAATGTAATATAGTATGAGCTATGTAATAGATACAGTAATATGTACTGTGTAATGAATATAAATATTATTTTTGTATATTTTCAGAAGTGGTATCACAGAATCATGGAATCACAGAATGATTGAGTTGGGAAGGGGCTTCAAGAGGTCATCTGGTCAAATGTCCCTGCTCAAGCTAGCTGTCGCGTTCCACTATAGGGAACTGCAGGGAGTTCTGTTAAGACGGATGGTCCAGGACAAAATTAAGTCAAGCGAGACAAACATTATAACTGAGAACCATTTATTGGAAACGAAAAGTGTGTACTAAAGAGGAACAGAAAAGAGAAAACGAGAAAGGAAAAGTGAAATGAACGGGGGAGAGCGAGGGACAACGAGAGAGAGCGAGAGCGAGAGAGGAAAAGCGGGCATTACCCCCAGAGCCTTCGGCATGTGGTGTTGCGGTCCAGCCGGCAGGCGGAGTGTGCTCTCCCCGCCGGGGGAGCCTGCGCAGCTCCCGGGCAGGCACCGCTGTCAAGGCGCAGCTCTGGCGGCGATGGGCGGCCGGACACGAGGGCAGTGGACGCTCGGGCAGGGGGTGCAGCACCCTGGGTCGTGGCGGGATCGTGGCAGCAGGCTGGACCGGCGAAGCAGGGTTGGAAGCAGGTGGCTCAGGCAGGGACGAGACAGGCAGGGGCGAAGCAGGCAGGGTGTCGGGCAGGAACGCAGAGAGCGAGGACAGGCGAAGGCTGGAGCAGGCGAGGGAGGTGGCAGGGCAGGATGCAGGCTTGAACACAAGGCACGGGGGTCAGCAGGTGTCCGGCCAAGCATCCAGCAGCGTCCAGCAGGAGGGCAAAAGAGCCAGAAGGCAAAAAGGACAAAAACGGGCGGGAGCCCAAGCTTGTGCCGCAGTTGGTTTTCTACCCCCCGGCGCCTCGCAGGGGCTGCTCGCTGGCAGGCGGCCGTGGCCCCACTCCAACGTTCSATCGCAGTCTGTTGGTGGAGACATTTCCCCACCTGATCGGAGGCCTCTCTGGAGGGCACCGTGCCCTTGGTGGTCTCCTATTGACTGACTGGTCCATGGAAGACATGAAATGGCTGCCAGGAGAAGTCTGTCCAGAGACGGGGCCTGCCTCCTGCGTGAAGCACTGCCCCTCCCCCACATACCTTTTACAATCCAATATTGTGGAAAATCAAAATGGAACTGGTTCCTCACACTAGCCCACCTACGTCAAGCTGTCCAGGACAGTGTCCAGTCAGCTTTTAAACGTTGCTGGCAACACTCTTCCCACTGTAGCCCTGGATACCATTTGTCTTCTTTCTCACAAGGGTACTTGCTGGCTTATGTTAAACTTGGTGTACAGCAGAACCCTCTGGTCCTTCTCTGCAAAGCTGTTTTGCCAGTTTGTACTGGCTCGTGACATGTTCCTTCCCAGATGCAGAACTTTGCAGTTTTCCTTGTTGAACTTTCTTGTTGAGAAACCTGTTGTCCCATTTCTCCAGCTCATTGTGGTCTCTCTGGGTGGCAGCATGACCCTCTGGCAAATCAGCCAGTCCCAGTCTTGCATCACTAGCACACTCATTAAGGGCATTCTGCTCTGTCATTCAGATAATGATGTCAGATTCCCATTTAAAGCCAACAACAATAATATGGATATAGCTCATTTGTTCAGTTAGAGTGAAATGTATAAAACCTTGCACAAAATGTTGGGAGGCTGTGGAACCTGCTAACAGCTGAGTAGCTCCAGTGTTGACAACGTGGACTCTTGTACTCATGGAATATTTCTTTTTCATTTATGATATATCGTATATATAAGTGTTTTCTAAGTACATCTAACGTTGCTAAAATATGGGCTGCAAGGGCACAATGTCAGCTCATGGTCAACTTGTCATCCACCAATACTCCCAGGTTTTTCTCAGCAGAACTGCTCTCAAGCAGGTCAGCTCCTAGCCTGTACTGGTACTTGGGGTTATTCCTCTCCAGGTGCAGTACCCTGCACTTGCTTTTGTGTTTTACATAACAGGGTTGTGTTTCTTTTTTGAAGGGTTTATATAAGAAATTAATATTATATTATTTATATATATCTATCTTGTAGCTTATGTATCTTATACTGTATATCTGTACTTTCGTATAATTATATATATGATTTATATAGTAGTTATAACAGTTTTATGTAATAGGCATTTTATAATAGGGGTTTTTAAATAGCTTTTTTTGTGGAGCAAAATACTGTATCTTACTATTTATAGTTTTGCAAGGTGGAAAAATGCATATTTGTATATTTTTAGTTATTTCAACAAAAACGGATTTTAAAAAACAAATACTTCCACTTGCAAAAATATCCTCTTTGCTGTAATTTTCCTAGCTCTGTATCTGTCAGCTAAAAACATGTTCATTAGTAAAAATAGCTGCTTTTCGATTACCTTTATTCGTGCTGAGTGATGCCTTTCTTCAAATGGTGTTATTGACTGCATCTGGTCTATTTATAAAGTGCTATTCAACACAAGGGAGAAGACAGGAGTCAGATGCCTGATGCTCTGTCCAGGACAGTGAGTCTAAAGATGTGACATGAAATCCTTACTCTATTGCATTCTATAGCAATTTCATCTTTGAMTTCAATGAAGCCAGAATTTCGTACATTATCTGTACTTACTTCTTTGACTTTTTTGGAGTCAGACATTTCATTTATTCCTCCAACCTCTTTGCAGTCTTTCGTCAAAGTCAAATCCTAACTTTATTTACAACACAGTGAAAGTCTTCTGAAGTTCAGGGAAGATTTTCTTGGGCAAAACATTAGTCTCAGGCAGATGTTCAGCAAAAGAGGTTAGTAGGTATTTAGTTGAAGCAGCACTTTAGGCTAATTGCTATGTAAGTATTTAGTATTAAATTTAAGCATGTCCTAAAGTGTACACTGAAATGGAGATTCTTTGCTGAATTAGGTCTATGGACAGTAGAAATAAGTAAGAATTAGAATATTTGGAGGGTATGAGTTGACACAGGCAGGCAGCCAGAACAACCACAAAACCATGACTGAAATACAAATAGTAAATTTATTTCATTGCCGTGCTAACTTGAAGGATCCCAGAGCAGCACCCAGGCAGAGACACACAAGTGGGAATGCTGGCATTGTCAGGCTCAGTCCATCCTGGGAAATGGCAAGGTTGCTCTTTGCACCCATTTATCGAGGGCCTGCACATGTGAAGTTTGCCACCATGCTCTCTGCTTTTTAGGATCTCCGAGCTTTGATCTCTCTCCCAAGACATGGAGCTCAAGCATGTCCATGAGACTGCATCTGTCATCATCTGTTATCTTTACACAGAGATTCTACTTCTCAAAACAGAGGATAAACGGCAGGCATAGTATATGGGGTTTCCCACACTTATTCTCCAGGCCTTGGCATTCCTAGCTGCTGGGTCACTTGAGCAAATCTAGCATCCTCCTCACCATTCTTCAGCTTTTAACCTTTTCCTTCCAACAGAGGCAGTAACATTTTGTTTGGTGGCAGTATCAGAGCACGTTCCGTAGTTTGTGAGTTAAAGGTATTAGAGCATCCACTGAGTGTGTTAGAAAAGGGAAGGCTGTGCTAGGACTGGTACTTGGACCATAGGCCAGTGTATATTCTAGGAAGCTGAAGTCAGACTTTCTCTGAGAGTAGGCCTTGTTCTTCCTTTTGCTCCTCCTTGCCTTAGACTTGTGTCCCAGGGCTCTATTCTGTAATCCAGTTCCCGCACCAATTCCCACATCTCCCTCCTTCTCTTGGAAGAGGGAAACTGAAGTCTCATGGCATGCATCAGCTACAGGAAAGAGGGAAAGGGTAGAACCAGTCAAGAGCGACGGACTCTTCACAGTTCTTGATGCCATGGTCAGAGATGTGAGGGACAACAAGGAGTGTTGTTTTATATCAGCACCTCCTCTGCCACTGACAAAGGAAGAATGCATTGTCTTATTTACACCTTTGAACCAAACCCAAGGAAATTAGTTCTATATTAAATATCACAACTCTAGCTGGGATTACTTTCTTTGTCTTTATGGAAGAGTCTAGAGAAGTGCAGTGGTCCCATGCTGCCTTCATGTTTGTGCTTGACTATATATTTCTTTTCTCTTCAATTTCAGCCTCTGATTTTGTGGCTAAGATTTCTAGAATTGTATTTAATTTATCAGTAGGAAAAAATATTGTGAAAAAATACAAACATTTTCGTACTGTGAAAGGAAAACCTATCAACTATTCTAGGAATGCAGTAGGGAGTTTTCTGAGAGAAGATTTCCTAATAAAACCAGAAAGTGCTGTACATATTTTATGCTTAAGACGTCTCAAAAAAGAAACATAACAATTAAGTACCAGTATTTTTTGTAGATTTTTATATACCTTTTTTAGCTTAGCTGTTTCTGAAGTAGTCTAGTGAAACTTCTTTGAATGTCAGCAATTCTCTCAGTCTTTTCAATTTAATGAGTAAAGTTAACATTTATAATTACTTATGTATGAATGCAATTAGAAGAGTCACATTAATAATATATGAAAGTCATTTTTTATGAATATATTCCAGAAATGATAATTAGGGGAAGTATCAAAAACGCTGTAATAATTTTTACACTGCAATTATTTAGCCATTCTAAAACACACACAGTCTTTAAAAGTGGTCCATCTTAGGAAAAAATTTAGCATATAATAGTGAAACTGAATTGAAAGTATTATATTTAAATTTAGGAACTGAAAAGTCTGAAAAAAGTCTGAAATAGTTGCTAGTTAAACATAGAATCTTGAAATAATATAACCTGGGAATGACTTACATATGACCAGGTCCTCTGGTTAAACTGGCTGTTCAGAGGTCCCTCTGGGCTTTGTCCAGCTAAGTTTCCAGTACGTCTAAGAGTAGAGATTCAATCTTTCTGTGTAATCCTTTCCAAAGTTTGACTATACCCACTATGGATTTTTTTCCCCTAATACCAAATCAGAATATCCCCTTTTGAAAATTGTCATGTGCTTAAGCACAATGGACTGCTGCAGGTGCAGATGCACTGGTGATCTCCCATGCTTAAACATTCACACAAAACAGACGGTTTGATCCTTCAAAATACAAGTTTGGGGAGCGTGAAATTCTGGAAGTACTACCTTCCATCTTGAACTGGTCATGGAAGATGAGAATAATTGGCAATTTCTTCTCCTAAGTCTTGATATAGAAGCTGACTGGAAAAAAGTAAAACTATTTTGAAAGGATTGAAAACCTAGACAATGCCACCAGAAGGTGTTTATGCTCCATGCCCAGAAGAGCTTTTCTTGCAGCAAAAAATTGATTGCTGTTCTGGCCATTTGCACACAGGTAAGATGTCACTCCTTTAATTTTCTGTGTCTGCACGATTTCATATGGTTCTTTCCCTCTTTTTAGCTTTTCTCGTCCTTCTGCAGAAATAAACATATTTAAATACTTAAAAGCAGAAAAGATTCCTTCTTTTTTCCTTCTCCTTTTCCTTTCCCATGAGGCTGTAGTGTGCAAAGAAGACAGAGCCAAGAACTTGTCTGTGATATCCAGTGACACGATCAGAGGCAATGGGCACAAACTGAAACACAGGAGGTTCTGCTTGAACATCAGGAAACACTTTTCATTGTGAGGGTGACTTGGCACTGGCTTGGGTTGCCCATGGAGGTTGTGAAGTGTCCATTTCTGGAGATTTTCAAAAGCTGTCTGGACACAGTTCTAGCAACCTGTTCTAGGTGAACATTCTTGAGCAGGGGGTTTTGACTAGATAATGATCCCTGGTTCCTTCCAACCTCAACCGTTCTGTAATTCCATGATTCTGTGAAGCTAGCTATGCCTAATTTAATGAGCACACATGTATTTCCTGAAACTAGGCATTTAGTTCAAAATTTTGTAAGTACGAATTGTCTTACTCAGACTTGTGTTACTTTAAAATGGAAAACCAACGCAAATGTCCCAACTCAGTTTGAGGCTGAATGAAAAATACTTGTTTTGAATGTAACATAAAATCAATATGAAACAAAATGGCAGAAGGAAAAGAAGGAAGTAATGACTTTAGCAGAAGATAAAATAGGATACAATAGTTTCTAAGCTAAAATTTGTACAAGGGCATTTAATGAAATCAAATGCGTTACAGAGAGTGTAAGACAGAACTTATTAATTATTAAAGCACATACCTAATTTGCTTGATGAATCTTTGTAGATTAACTATTTGCAGCCAATGCAACTCAAAGCTGCCACTACTGATTTTTACAGCTTAATTGTTGTAAAATTGGTTAATATTGGGTATTTGGGGTTGTATTTTGCATTATGAGGCTATATCAAGGAAGGTTTAGGTTGAATATTAGAAATATAGAATATTAGACACCCAGAGGGTGTCTGGGCACTTGAACAGACTGCCAGGAAAGTGATCACAGCACCAAGACTACTGGAGTTCAAGAAGCACTTGAACAATGCTTTCAGGCACATGGTGTGATTCTTGGGGCTGTCCTGTGCAGGGCCAGGAACTGGACTTGATGATCCCTGTAGGTCCTTTTCAACTCAGGATATTGTATGATTATATGATTACATAAAAATTTGGGTCTTTGGGTGAGAGGTATTAACAAAATCTCCCTCATACATCAGTATCAATCTTCCATTACCACCTAATACTGTGTCCAGAACTGACTTCTCAACATTGTGATGTTTTATTGTTAAGCAGGAGTCATCAAAATAATGATTGTGTTTACTGATAGGCTGTTAATTACATTTTCAAACACTATCATCCTGAAAAAGCATATTAATAGAAGTCATAAGTCAGATAGGTGTGCCCACATCTCTTCTGAGTAAAATAACTAAATATGCAAAGAAGGTATCACCAAATGCAAACAATTACATGAAAACCAATATAGGAACTGGTTATCCTATATCCATTAATTTTACACTGAAAAGTTGCTGTCTTGGTGTTTGAAGATCTTAATTCTTATAATTTAGACATTGTCAACCAAGTACAATAGCACTGTGTTATGAATTTTATATTTCATCTTTTATGAGGCGTGGTAGCCCCACGACCTAATTCTGCTCACAGCAAGAGCAAAACGGTGCCACCCCACTGAGCTCAGTACATTTGCACTATTTTCAGTGAATACACTGAAATTTTGGCCAGTACTTTCTAAATATGAGCCAAAATACTTTCTGGCACAAGTACAGTAGAAATCATGATTTTTTTTCTTGTAGGCAAGACTGCAGTGCTTTTTATTTTGCTTAACATTCAGCCTAGTATATGAGTTATCAGAGCACCTTGCATGTGGGAAGTCTCTTGTCACTGCTCAAATTAATGTTTAAGTAGAGATGTGTCTCAGTAAAGTAGACAAAGACCAAATCCTAAGGATAATTTTATTTTAAAAAGCTGTTTATATCATTTCATGGAAATATGGAAGACATGAGTCCAAATCTCATCAGATTCAGAACTATTAATTCTTAATATTCTTTTTCCTTGGTGAAACTTCTACCGAAAATAGGTGGCTGTAAAAGGTTCTGCAATAATTTTCTCTTCATATGGTTATCTGTGTGTGCGTTTGTGTTTGTGTGTTTGTACCTTTGTCTTCTCTCTGATAGAAGATTGCATCACACTATTGAAATCAGGAAGAATCCAAGGTCTATATGAGCCCAAAACAAGAAGAGATTACCTCTTTAAATCTCTGAATTAAGCACATCACTTTCCTGAGAAAAATATAATCTAAATCTTCTAAATTGTTTGGTGTTATCATGCAAGCACTAAGCAAAATTAAAACAATAATTAACATAATACTAGATGTGCTATTACCAGAATCTGTTTTGGAAAACCACAGACTGGGGGGATGTACTTCCTTTGAGCAGGTACAGATGGTAACATGAAAGAAAAAATAATTTGAAACAACTTGTATTTCATTATTATATTCTTTCATGAATGTTCACAAAATATTTTGAGATCCAAAGATGATAGGTACTGAAAAAGTGCAAAGCAATAACATCACAATCAATGGTGAACATACAGATATGACAGGTTTATGAACATGTGTGAGAGAATTTTTCTATACTAGATTACCCTGTGTTGAACCTAATGAAGTGTAGATTACAAAATTATTCTGATATCTTCACAGACTTCTTTCCCCGAAAATTATGATCTTTAAAAATTACTTTAACATAAGACAGAAAAAACTCCAAGCACTTGTTCTGTTTATTATTTTTCCTATTTTTCTGGTCAATGCCGTACTGAGAGCCAGCATTAAAATACTCCAGTGCATTTTACTTCTTTCCAGTACAGCCTTTCCAGATGTTTCTCAACATTATAAAATGATAAAATTACTGCCTATGGAGAAACTATGAGAAAGCATAAAATAGCCAGGAAATTGCATCAGCTATTAATGAGACTTTTTCTTTAATAAATAGCCTTTTGGAGGATAGAAGCTAGAAATTAGGAAAATTTTCTCATAGTGGTAGACTTGTATTTTTCAGTTCTACCTTCAGTTTTCCATTTCCTGATGCAGACGATGGTGGATTGAGGTTAATTTTACAGTTTTTTCTAGTCATCCTCTTCTTTTTCTCACTAGTTAAACACCTCCAAATAAAAACCCAAGCTCCAGTGCCATTATGTAGATCCCAAGAGGCCTGGATGTGTATTGTGCATTTGTGATTAAACTTTCATACATAACACAAGAGAGGCTTTCCTAATTTTAAAGTGTAAATAGAGTACAGCCCATAAACTTTATCTGTGTTTTTTATTGAAGCATTAACCTGACATTGCTAAGTATTTTTGTGAAAGGCTGTGTTCAGAATAAACTTGTTAGCTTTATACAAATTTCTTTCTGACTAATAATATTTTAACTTTGCACATACAGATATTCTAAGCTTCCATCATTTCACCATGCTCTCCAGCTTCTCTCATTTTTCATTTACTAATTCATCTAATAATGTTTTTAAATTATGAAAGTTTTAAAATATATTCTTTGTGTGTGTTTGTATTTTTGTATGTACACATTACCAGAAAGGTTCACAGAATCACCGAATGGTTGAGGTTGGAAGATACCTGTAGAAGACATCTGTTCCAATCCCCCTGCTCCAGCAGCGTCACCCATTGACAATAGCAGGGTTCCCAAGGACAATATCCAGACAGCTTTTGACTAGCTGTCAAAGAATTGGTAGAGTTGTTTAGGTTTTTCTGTTTGGATCCTTAAACTAAATTTCATGAAGAAGAAAAAACAGACTCAAAAGCCTATAAAGATCAATATTTTTCAGTGTCAAAGCAGTGAAAATCCTCTCAATTTTAGACTCCTGCCACTAAATAAATTAACAGTTCTGATCAAGTCCTGATGATTTTCAAAGAGTTTTCTTTGTTCCTTTGCTAAAAAACTGCACTCTTTTTATATTTGCAGTACGCTCATGATCAGGAGGGAAAAAAAAAGCATATCTATCATTTTTAGTGGTTATTGCACCATGAGGAATTTTTTTGGTGTGAGATCTTGTCTTCATTTTTGTACCCTTGTGTTTTCATTGGTTTGTACACAATACGTAAAAACAGGATTCCAGTTCAACATGAGAAATGAAATATATTGTTATATAGGAATACGTATATCTCTGTCTCTTTAGTGTCTTTTCAGAGGGTCTTACAGAGGTCCAGTTATTAAAAAATTTATGGGTCTGGTTTCAGCTACTGAACTATTGCTAAATCAAAGTCATTCTGTATATTCTGTGACAACACTAACACCCTCTGTGCCGTATTCCTCTTACTGCACTTCGATGACTGTACTAAATAAAATTCCAAAATAGGAGTTTGCAGCTATCAAAGCAGGAGGCTAATGACAGTGCAGGCAAAGGAATTCTGCTTTTGGTTGGTTTGTTTCCCTTGCATGATTCTAAAGCTGAGTTTGCCTCATTTCTTATTTCTTTCGTTCTTTGGTAGGGCTATATACTTTTTTCATATATTGATTCTCGCAAAAGTCGCGGTACGAAAACTTCAAAGGCTTTCGTGTTTTGAAGCAGGTATTCGTTTATTCGGCACTGGGGACACAGGGGATCGCTCCGCCCAACATGTCTGTCCCGCAAGGATAGAGTACAAGCTTATATCCTTTCAACTATATGCATATGCATAATATTTCTAAGAAAGGGTGGTTACATGCTAATAATTTCCCAGAACTTATGAATATTATTTACACGTTTTTACACGTGCGCATTGCCTCCTGGTGGTCATCAGATGAAGGCTTGTAGTCTTCCTCTTGGTTGACCTTTTCACTTTTCCCTCTTGCCCGTGCGTACTTGATAGGGTCTTACTTAAGTCCCTTGTTGTGCCAAGTTGGCAATTTTAGCTCTTCTGTTCTTTTGTTTAAAGACCTTGTGTTTCTTACAGTTTAACAGTTCCTGCAATTTTGTTTCTATTTTCATTAAAGACTATGGATTAATATTTGTTAAGCTACAGACAACTACTTGTTAAGCTTATTGCAGGAGTCTGTTTGTTATAAAATTCTCTTTCAACTTGACATGCTAGTGAGAATAATAGCAGTAACAACAACTTTTAGGACATAATGCATACTTGGACACAAGTGATACATATAATCTTATTAATTAAAAATAATAGCAAATAGGAGGATAACCTCCTGTGACAGCTAACAAACTGTGGAGTTTTTGTGGAATGTGTTATGGATAAGGAAGAAGCAAATACTTCTTGAGGACAAATAAAATGAGTATTTTCCTGCTGTTTAAAGACTTTTTTGTAAGATTCAGATATGGGGAAGCTCTCTACTTCAGCAGGGCTGATAGGGAGGTAACCAAGGATCCTTGATAGTTAAAGGAAAGACTGAGTTACATAACTCATGCTGTGTTGTTAGTGGAGAATAAAAGATACTTAGGTAGGTCCATAAAACAATTTACATCTCAGCCACCAAGTTTAAAACAGCATCCTCTGGGTTCTTCAGTCACTTATTTCTTTTCATTTAAAGCCATATTTGATAAATTTCTTTGGTTTAGTTGTTTAAAGTTCCTTAACAGTGTCAGCAGTGTTAAGAATTCTCCTGTCTGTACTTGCCTACAGTTTTGGGTAATATCACGTACTCCAATACATCTTTTATAGGAAGAAATGCTGGAGTATTGTTCGGACCATGTCTCCTCTGAGCCTCATATGGAATTTCTGTAGGTGTGTTGTTTTATATTCTGTTTTTGTTGTAAGTTTCAAGTCTATGGATTAATATACCAAGTGATGTTAGCTTGATATTTTGCATCCTCTGGGTTGTATTACAATGTCCTCTGAGACCACATGACTTACAAGAGTGTTTGAAGAATCTGCAACTGGTATTTGGATGTACAAACCCTACGAATATAAAGACTGATATCTGAAAAAGACTTTTTCTCTCAAAAGTTACATTTTTTTAAAAGGAAGAAGAATAAATGTATTCATTTAATAGAAACAAACAAATCAAACTAAGAGAAAAAAAACCCAAAGGAATTAACCAAAAAGCCCTAGGAGATACTAATATGTATTGTCAAAATCGGATGACTAGGAAATAAAAGCAAACCAGGACTGGGCAGTGTCCCAGGGGTCGAAGGGGCAGGAAGGGGAAGAGCCGGAAGGTGGTGGCCTGGGATTGAGGGTGCTGCTGTGGGGCCAAGGAGATCATGGAATTTCCACAGGGTTCGGGCCCGGTTAGTATGTGGATGGGAGGCCGCCTGGGAATACCAGGTGCCGTAGACATCCCTCTTTTGCTCCTGGCCGTCTTGCAGGGTGCTGGGCAATGCAGCGTGTTTCTTTTTGCTCGGGTAGCCGTTAGCAGGCAGGGGCAGGAGCGCCAGGCGTCTGCAGGCCATTCTGCTTGTCGGGACGTGGGTCAAGCTGTGGGGGGCCGTGGGAGCCATGGGGACCTTTTGCGTGCGACAGTGGTGCATTGGGGAAGGGCAGGAAGGTGGTGGCATGGGTTCAAGGGTGCTGCTGTGGCGCCCAGGAGTGCCTATGGTCATAAGACCCTGAGAACGCCATTCGCATGGTGGAATTTCAAGAGGGTCGGGCCCGGTTAGTACCTGGATAGGAGGCCGCTTGGGAATACCAGGTGCGGTAGACGTCCTTCTTTTGTGCCCGGCCGCTTTGCTGGGGGCCAGGCTCTGGGGGATGCCTAGTTTTATGTGAGCGAGCGTGCGCAGGCAGAGGCAGGGGCGCCGGGCGTCCGCAGGCCGTTGTGCTTTTCAGGAGGTGAGTCGGGCTGTGGGGGGCCAGGGGGCCGTGGGGGCCAGCGAGCCCTTTCACGTGAGACAGTGGCACATTGGGCAAGGGCAGGAAGGTGGTGGCGTGGGTTCCAGGATGGTGCTGTGGGGCCCAGGAGTGCCTACGGCCATAACACCCTGGCAACGCCCAATCTGGTCGGACGGTGGAATTTCAATAGCGTTCAGGCCCGGTTAGTATGTGGATGGGAGGCCGCCTGGGAATACCGGGTGCCGTAGGTGTCCCTCTTTTGCGCCGGGCTGCCTTGCGGGGTGCCAGGCACTTGGAGGTGCCTCTTTTTGCCTGGGCAGCCGTGCCCCGGCAGGGGCAGGAGTGCCGGGCATGGGCAGGCCATGGTGCTCATTGGGAGGTGGGTTGGGCCGTTGGGGGCTGTGGGGGCCCCCGGGCCCTTTTGCGTGGTTCAGCGTGGCGTTGGGGTTCAGTGTGTAGGTGGCGGCGTGGGTTCAAGGGCACTGCTGGTGGGTCTACAGTTGCTATGGCCAGAAGCCCCTGGGAAGGCCCGATCTGGTGAGATCATGGAAGCTAAGCAGGGTGAGGCCCGGTTAGTACCTGGATGGGAGACCATCCAGCAGGAACACTGGGTGCCGTGTGCGTTCCTATTTTGCGCGTGGCCACCTTGCAGGGTGCCGGGCAATGCAGCGTGTTTCTTTTTGCCCAGGCAGCCGTTAGCAGGCAGGGGCAGGAGCACCAGGAGTCCACAGGCCGTTCTGCTTGTCGGGAGGTGGCTTGAGCTGCGGGGGGCTGTGGGGACCACCAGGCCCTTTTGTGTGGGACAGTGGTGCATTGGGGAAGAGCAGGAAGGTGGTAGCAGGGGTTCAGGGGTGCTGCTGTGGGGCCCAGGAGTGCCTACGGCCATAAGACCCTGAGAACGCCAGATGTGGTCACTTGGTGGAATTTCAAGAGGGTCAGGCCCGGTGAGTACGTGGATGGGAGGCCGCTTGGGAATACCAGGTGCTGTAGACGTCCCTCTTTTGCACCTGGCCGTCTTGCCGGGGGCCGGGCTCTGAGGGGTGCCTGGTTTTACATGAGTGAGCGTGTGCAGGCAGGGGCAGGGTGCCAGGGGTCCGCAGGCCGTTGTGCTTGTTGGGAGGTGGGTCAGGCTGTGGGGGGCCAGAGGGCGGTGGGGGCCAGTGGGCCCTTTCACGTGAGACAATAGTACATTGGGGAAGGGCGGGAGGATGGTGGCATGGGTTCAAGGGGGCTGCTGTGGGGCCTGGCGGTTCCTACGGCCATAACATCCTGAGAACACCCGATCCGGTCAGATCGCCAAAGCTAAACAGGGTTGGGCCCGGTTAGTACCTGGATAGGAGACCACCCGGGAATACCGGGTTTTGTAGGCATCCCTCTTTTGCGTCCAGCCGCCTTGCGGGGTGCCATGCCTTGGGGGGTGCCTTATTTTACCTGAGCAAAGGCACGCAGGCAATGGCGGGAGCGACGGTGTCCACTGGCCGTGCTGCTTGTCAGGTGGTGGGTCAGGCTGTGGGGGGCCAGGGGGCCGTGGGGGCATCTTGGCCCTTTCCCGTGGGTCAGTGGGGCATTGGGGAAGGGTGGGAAGGTGGTGGCGTGGGTTCCAGGGTGGTGCTATGGGACCGAGGACTGCCTACGGCCATAATACCCTGCTAATGCCCGATCTGGTTGGATGGTGGAATTTCAGTAGGGTTCGGGCCTGGTTAGTACATGGATGGGAGGCCGCGTGGGAATACCGGGTGCCGTAGGTGTCCCTCTTTTGCGCCTGGCTGCCTTGCGGGGTGCCGGGCACTTGAAGGTTCCTCTTTTTGCCTGGGTAGCCATGTGCCAGGGGCAAGAGCGCTGGGCATGGGCAGGCCGTGGTGCTCATCGGGAGGTGGGTCGGGCTGCTGGGGGCTGTGGGGGCCCCCGGGCCCTTTTGCCCTCGGTTCAGTGAGGCCTTGGGGTAGGGCGTGTACGTGGCGGCGTGGGTTCAAGGGCACTGCTGGGGGGTCTACAGTTGCCATGGCCAGAAGCCCCTGAGAAAGCCCGATCTGGTGAGATCGTGGAAGCTAAGCAGGGTGAGGCCTGGTTAGTACCTGGATGGGAGGCCAGCCAGCAGGAACACCGCGTGCCGTGTGCATCCCTATTTTGCGCCTGGCTGCCTTGCAGGGTGCCGGGCACTGGRGCGTGTTTCTTTTCGCCTGGGCAGCCGTACGCCGGCAGGGGCAGGACCACCGGGGATGGGCAGGCTGTGCTGTTTGTCGGGAGGTGGGTCAGGCTGTTGGGGGCCATGAGGCCATGGGGGCCCCCGGGCCCTTCCGCGTGGGTCAGCGAGGCATTGTAAAGGGGTAGGGCGAGAAGGTTGTGGCGTGGGTTCAAGGGTGCTGCTGTGGGGCCCAGAACTGCCTATGGCCATAACACCGTGAGAACGCCCGATGTGGTCGCATGGTGGAATTTCAACAGTGTCGGGTGCGGTTGGGACATGGATGGGACATGGATGGGAGACTGCCTGGGAATACTGGGTGCTGTATTCATCCCTCTTTTGTACCCGGCTGCCTTGCGGTGTGCGGGCACTGGGGGTTCCTTGTTTCGCTGTCAGAGAATGCAAAATATTGTGCAAGAGACTGTTAATTTCTTAAAAAGCACTGACATGAAAGCCTTTTTGGATAGAAGCTGTCTCTGATCTTGTCCTTGGTGCCTGGATTTTTGCCTGACTGGATTTCTCCTTTCCTCTTTTCTGTTTTATCTCCTCCCAGATTTTACAGTTCAGCAGAGGAGTAGAGAAAAGAGAATACTAAGTCTTAACAGAATAAATGGAAGGGATTTATGGGAAAATAAATGAGTAAAACATACACATGATAGGGAGAAATTCAAAGAGAAAAAGTACATATGCTGGGATTATGGAATAGGAAGTAAGATATGAAAAAATTAAATAGAAATATATACAGATTTCTTCATTATAAATAAAATATTATAAGTTTGAACCCCAGAAGAACAAAATTTTAGTTTATCTTGAAATCTGAACTGGTTCTGTGCGTACAAATACAAATGCAATCCGTAACCTAATATATCAGTTTTTAAACATAGTTTTTGCTTACATGCTTGGCATTTTTGTTTTGGGCTTTTTTTTTCCTCCCTGTAGCACTTGTCATGGTGGGGGACATTTAAAAAGGCTCAATCGATATATCTTCTATAGCATGTATACAGAATAAGGAATAGAAGTGCTGTAAAACTTTTGTATATTAGGCCCATACAACTTACCTTGCACTGGATCCTCATACTATTTGATGATTCTCCTTCTGCAAACCCGCATCACCTCTGTCATTCCCTTTGCATTTGCTCTTTTTGCTGCAGAAGAGGACAGGCAATTTTTCTGTTGTTCTCCTTACAACCTGTAGGCCAATCATCAATTCAGAACATTTTTTTTTTCCTATTCTCAGCCCTCATTCCTAACACTCAAGCTCCCCTAGCTGCTATTAAAAGCATCTGCAGACAGACCAGTGTAGTTTCTTCAGGCTTGTGATTCATTTGTGCTCAGTTTTTTGTAAGAGGAGGGTGTGTGCATACTGACTATAATAAAGCCGCTTGGGTCTAAAACATCCCAAGTACAGATGGATTCTGAATAATTAATATTCCAAATCTCAACATGAGTCCTTTGAAATTTTCATAGGCTGTAATCTTGCCTAAGTTTTGGTTGAGTTTACACCAAGAGCAGAAAATGGTTATTCAAATAATCTTTTAGCACAATTTCCGAAATTCTGTTATCATAGAAGCAAAGATACCATAAGGTCTCAGGCCGTTCTCTCAGTGGCATAAAGTTCCAGGCCATTCCTTCTACTTAATATTTGCTTCCTTTCTAGCATGTTCTTGTTTCTAAATCTACCTTGCTATACACTGGGCACCTCAGGTTTTGTCCTATGCTTGAAAAGGAAAATCCAATATATTGTTGTGAGTGAAAGTGTAAAGGCATTTATTTTACTGAAATGTGAATTTAAATAAATTAGGGTTTATATCTAGAAGAAGGTGTCAATGAAATAATTATGTACCTTTCTGATCTATGTGTTGCTGCTGCTTGGCATCAAAATTTTTCAGTACTCTCAAATCCAGACAGCTTCTATGACAGTTTACTGGAACTGAAGACTAATCCAAAGGATGGGTCTGCATTAGTTTCAATAACACTTCTTATCAGGGTTTTGTTTTCAGGCAAATTCTCTAGTTTATTAGCACACTTCCTCTTGCACCACTGTGACACACGACACAAACTGAAGCAGATGCTCTCCAGAAACGCACTCCACCATTGCATTCAGTGAGCACTGAGGAACTGAGCTTGTAAAGCAATGAATTCTCAAAACAACCTGTAATGTAATAAATCTTTCTCTGTATTAAATAGATTGAAGAAATTAGGACACTTCTGGATCAGAATAGGAGAAGCTTGATTCAAAGCTTCCAAGGAATTAAAGCTAAAAAAATTAGTGCTAAAATTCAAGGTTTTTCTGACCTCAGACCTGTTCTTATACTATTATTTTGTTGGTACTTACATAGGCAACCCAAAATACATTCCAGTTTGTTTATGTAAGTGAACATAACTGGTAATGGGATGTGTACAATTAGTTTCTTCATAAATATTACTGTAATGTCAGGGAATTATTTCCACTCTTATGATTAAATTAAATTACAATTCAATTGATTTGAAAACATTTTATTAAGTCTGAAATGGACCCCATTAAATGGAATACTGCCAGAGAAAGTAATTATGTACATATTAGAAGTCAGAAGATATTTCCAATTAATAGAACGTGGCCTGATAAAAGGTGTCAAAGCTCAGTGAAGACGTGCCACTTAAAAGAATTACTCCAAAAAGAAGCAAGAAGAGAAAGATATTCTGAACTTTTCTTAGACTCTGGATATTTTCATGTTCAGAGAATGTAACAGCCATATATCTCTAGGCAGTGAGAGGATTACATGGTGTGACATTAGCAATTTATGGCAGACTTCTCTACTACTTTGCTGTTACTTTTAATTTTCACATTTGGTCATCAAAAACTCTAGCTAGTGGTTATATTCTTAGGTGTTTGCATACCAACAGCTGAGGAAAAAAGAAAAAGGCATTATCCTGGTCAATCTACAAAAGCCCAGTTTCCTGAGGAATTAAAAAATGTTCAGACTCTCTCTTCTACACTAGCAGAAAGTAATACAAATTATAAAATAGCCTATAGATAGAAAAGTTCAGTAATTCTCTTTTTGGGAAAAAAAAAAAAAAAAGAAATGTGCTACTTTTCCTTCAGAAAGCTTTTGAGAACTCCTGTCTCACAGTGGACAGTGAAAAGGGCCTGGAAGTAAGAAGAGGTGTGTCAGCAACAGGAATGCTCTGTATTTCATCCAAGAGAACTAGAACAGGCTTTTTAGCCCATATTCTGAAAAGAGGAAGATGAAATCTTTGAGAAGCCTAGTCAGAAGTCAGATGTTCAGACTGTCTGCATGGACTTGAAAGTACAGAAAGATTGTTTTCAGTCTGATGTCATTGGTACAAAGACTTATTTTTTACAGTTTTCTAGGTAGGTAAATTAATAACCTGAGATTAGGTTTCCTAAATCGAATGTCTGGGTTCTCTTTAAATATGCAAGCAAACAAACATTCCTGTTAAATCTTAATGTTTTGCCAGAATATTTCCAGAGAACAAAAATTTTCTTAGCTTTCTATCAGATATCACAGCTCTTACTGTCTTCAAAGTGTAGTATTTGATTAGTCCAAATAAGTTTCACTTAAGCTGGAATTCAGGTGCCTGCATTACAGCTGCTGCTCTGACAACTGTTCAACCCCTGTATGTCCTGGCGTTGCCTAATATTGCAGGTGCACTTCTGCAAACATCCTGGTTATACAAAAAAGCATAATTCCAAGAATCATGTAGGTATGTCACGTGGTGGGGAGATAGGCATCTATCCTAAGATCCAGTATATTTCTGACTTTGGTGAAACCATCCACCTTTATACAGATGAAGCAAAAGTCAGTAAATGTCAAAAAAAAAGATCCCAGTTTCCCACTTTCTGTGGAAAAATAATTGTTCAGTTTTAAAAAAGAAAGTACGTACACATATGTACATATATATGTATGTGTGTGCATATGTGTACAGGTATGCATAGGCAGGGCTATTCCCCTTGTCCTCATGAGAAGAACTGTCAGTCTGGATACGAACTGATGGAAGATTTTCATTGCCTAATATTTTCTACACATTTAGTGGAGGCAGAACACCTAACTTCTATGATTTGGCTTGCAATGTCAGGAAATGTGTCTCCCTGCTTTGTCTCCTTTCCACCATATTCGATACATGAAGCTTTTCAAAAGGAATGCACTTCTACTGTGTTTTCATGGCAAGGTTTTGTTGGTGGGGAGCTGCAGTGGTGGCTTATGTAAGAAGCTGCTAGAAGCCTCCTCTAAGTCCAATGTAGCAAATGCCAACTGGCTACATAAAGAAACCGCCACTGGCTAAGGCCAAGCCCATCAGTGTTGTTATAAATAAAAAAAATAATCCTGGATGGGTTTTGCGGTCCCTTGCAGTCTTCCTCAAAGCGTGGCGTTTGTCCGGCGGTGCCATGACGTGTTCAGCGGTGCACACACACACACACACACACAAACGTGTACTTAGTTGAGGCAAAGAGTCAGAGGGCTTCTCCTTATGTGTTCCATGAAATAAGTTTATTCCATGAATCGTCAGGGACAGAGAGAACCCAGAAGAATGGAGGACTTAGAGTTTTATTCCGGCGCAGTGGGGGCGGAGAGACAACAGGGACCAATGGGTTGAAGGTCAGGGGGTGGAGAGAAGGCGAGGTAATACAACCTCAACCAGTAGGGGCAAACGAGGAGAGGAGTGGGGTACAGGAATAAATGGGATGCCGAGTAAGGGAGAACACTCTAGAACTGAACCTTACAAGGGAACAAGGAGTAATAGGCTGCTCAGTCACTCTTGTGGCTGGCTCAAACACTGCAGCACTCTCTGCTGCAGTCTCAGCCACCTCTACACATCAGTGATGGTGGAAGCGTCTTTGGGATAACATAGTTAAGAAAGGGAAAAAGTTATTGTGGAGAAGCAAATTGCAGCTGGACAAGAGAGGAGTGAGAACATGTGAGAGGAACAACTCTGCAGACACCCAGGGTGGTGGAGAAGGTGGGGAAGGAGGTGCTCCAGGCACAGGAGCAGAGATTCCCCTACAGCCCAGGGTGCAGATCGTGGTGACGCAGCTGTGCCCCTGCAGCCCATGGAGATCCACCTGCAGCCCATAGAGGATCCAACACCAGAGCGGGTGGATGCATCCAAAAGAGGCTGTGACACCATAGGAAGTTCATAGCTTGGCTCCTGGCAGGAACTATGGACCCATGTAGAGAGGAGCCTACACTGGAGCAGGTTTGCTGGTAGGGCTTGTGATCCCATGGGGGACCCACGCTGGAGCAGGCTGTTCCTGAAGGACTGCACCCCATGGAAAGGACCCACACAGGAGAATTGTGTGAAGAACTGCAGCCCGTGGGAAGGACTCATATTGGACAAGTTAATGTAGGACAGTTTTCCATGGAATGGACCCCATGCTGGAGCAGGGGAAGAGTATGAGTAGTCCTGAGGAGGAAGGAGTGGCAGAGACAATGTGGTGACCTTACAGAAATCCTCATTTCCTGGTCCCCTGCCCTGCTGGTTGGGATGCTGTAAAGAATTTGGGACTAAAGTTAAGCCCAAGAAGAAGGGAGGGGTGAGGGGAAGTTGTTTTTAAGATTTGTGTTTATTTCTCAGTATTCTACTCTGATTAGATTGGTAATATATTCAGTTAATTTTCCCCGAGTCTGTTTTGCCCATGATGGTAATTGGTGAGTGATCTCTTCCTGTCCTTCTCTTGGCCTGTGAAACTTTCATTGTATTTTCTCTTGACTTTTTGGTTGAAAAAGGGTAGGGATAGAGCAGTTTTGGTGGGCATCTGGCATCCAGCCAGGTTCAATCCATCACATCACTTTAACATTTCAAGATTACGGAATGATTTAGACAGCAGTTACTGTCAGAGCCATCTTATCACTTTTTCATGTGAAGGTAATCCATATTCCACTCTTGTCTCTTTGAAATAATTTCTGTGCTCTGGTTAGAAATGATCCCTGATAAACTCTTATATTGAGGGTTGCTGCGGCGTGGGAAGGGTGGTGTGTCGCCACAGCCTTTCAGAAGCGCCCCCAGTTGGGGAAGTTGCTTCAGCCCCAATGGCCAGATGACGACTGGACGACTAACGCCCCCACAGTGGAGGGAGCGCCCACACACTTGCACGCAACTCTCCTGAGAGGCAGTCAATGATAAAGAAGTGGGATGGGTCCTTTGTATGAGTTCCCACAACAGTGTTTATTAGGGAGGGTTCAGGGACAAAGAACAAAATGGAGACCAGGGTGTCAGCTTAAATAGGGAGCACGGAGGGCAGGCAGAGCAACAGAACCAATGGGCTAAGGACCAGGAGGTGGAGTAAGGGTGAGGATCAAATGAGGGCATAGGGAAGGAGGGATTAGGGGAAAGGAGACAATGGGGGCTACAACCAAAAATAAATTTCCAGAAGGTTGTACATATATAGAAAGTGAGGGGTGGAGAATAGCAAACCACTCCCAAGGAGGGAGAAACCATTATAAGAACAAGGGGTGTTTAGGCTCTGAGCATAGCCCACCAGTGTGCTTGGGCTGCTCCTGAACCTTGTGGTTCTCTTATTTCTCCTGCAGTGGCTTGAACCACTGCAACAGAGGGTCAGTTCTTACCCAGAGGAAGATGTCAGCTTATCGAATATGCAGGTTGTACCAGGAGTCTCATGTCACTGCATGTTAGAAGTGTTATCATACTTTCACAGTTCCTTTCCAGGTGTCAAACTCATTCTCTTTGATTAATTCTTGCTATGTTTGACATATAAGACTGCATGACAGGAGTTATGCTATACTGCAACAAGTACAGGTCCTGAATAAGCTGTAAGATTTGATACAAAATAAAGTGCAATTTTCAGGTAACTATACAGTAAACTCGTACTTTATACTGCAGTGAAGCAACTATTGACATGACTAGAAGGGTGCCTTTATTTTCACTATCCCCTTTCCTTACACTTTAGTCACACAAGAAAGGGCAGCAATGCGCGCTTGCAGCCCAGAAAGCCAAACCCATATCCTGGGCTGCATCAAAAGAAGCGTGGCCAGCATAGTGAGAGAGCTGATTCTCTGCTTCTGCTCTGTCAAGGGTTAGCCTGAGGGTAGACCCCAGATCTCCATGCTATATTCTTTAGAGGATGTGAGACGGCAAAAACAGGCTGCAAGCTTGAAAAATGATTAAATAATTTTATTCACTAACTACTACTAAATCGAAAAAATAATAAAAAATATTAAGGCATAATGTACAAATATCATTCTCCTCCCAATACATCCCAATCTTCCTTACTGATCACGCAAAGGACATACACATGAGATTCTGATCCCTTGATTAAGAGTTCTTATTGCCACTTCATGGGATAAAGAGTTCTTTCTGTCGTGTAATGGGATCCATCCCACGGAAGATAGCTCCCTACAGAGTGTCTTCAGCGTGGTCCCAAACCTTCAGGAAAACACCACAGCCCACCCAGGTTTTGCAGTGGTGTATCCTCTCTCCCACAATACTCTCAGCAGTCTGTGGGTCACAAGAAAAGTCTGATGGGGTTAAGCATTTAAGAATAAGTCATCCCAGCCTAAAGGCACCAATAGTACAGTCTCCTACTTTTACTCATAATCTCTAAAGGCTGCAATTTCATTTGCTCACAACATAAAATGTTCTTATCTTAGGCTGATGAAGTTCAAATTCCCCCATGTCTCATATTTTGTGAGTTACAGAGAAACAGTTTGGCACTATTCCAGGTCACACAGCTCACAGAAAGGTGAAAATCCCAGTGCTGGAAAAAATGGCTCCTCCTCTGGTATTTCCTGTTTCACTTCCGTCTTCTTGCTCGGTAGTCTGCTGGTCTCCATATTTAGCTCCTTCATGTGACTGCTTTCCTTTCTCTCTGGCTTAGAGAAGAGGTTAATATTTGCAGAAAATGCCTACAGAAGTATTTGTAACAACTTACATGATCCCATCAGATAATTAAGCTGTACAGCTGCATCTCTAGTCTGTATCAGACTCTTCCCGGGCCCAATGCTCTCCCCCCCCCGAACTGTGTTTCTGTGCTGGCAGCTACCCAATTTTGCAACAGTCTTATTAGCTGCTAATTAATTCACTACGATT